>LPNX010191302.1:9745-24281 GCA_001517045.1 Pseudotsuga menziesii | reverse complement strand
TCATCCTCATCATCATCATCACCATCAACATCATGAACATCATGAACATCATCCTCATCATCATCATCACCTTCATCATCCTCATCATCCTCATCATCAACATCATCATCATCCTCATCATCATCCTCATCATCAACATCATGATCCTCACCATCATCATCATCATCCTCTTCATCATCAACGTCATGAACATCATCCTCATCAACATCATCAACATCATGAACATCATCATCATCCTCATCATCATCAACATCATGAACATCATCCTCATCATCATCATCGCCATCAACATCATGAACACCATCATCATCATCACCTTCATCATCCTCATCATCATCATCATCATCATCACCGTCAACATCATGAACATCATCATCACCGTCAACATCATGAACATCACGAACATCATCATCATCCTCATCATTATCAACATCATGAACATCATCCTCATCATCATCATCACCATCAACATCATGAACACCATCATCATCATCCTCATCATCATCCTCATCATCAACATCATGATCCTCATCATCATCATCATCATCCTCATCATCATCAACATCATGAACATCATCCTCATCATCTCAACATCCATCAACATCATGAACATCATCCTCATCATCATCAACATCATGATCATCATCCTCATCATCATCAACATCATGAACATCATCCTCATCATCACCATCACCATCAACATCATGAACATCATCCTCATCATCATCATCACCTTCGTCATACTCATCATCCTCATCAACATCATGAACATCATGAACATCATTATCATCCTCATCATCATCAACATCATGAACATCATCCTCATCATCATCATCACCATCAACATCATGAACACCATCCTCATCATCCTCATCATCATCATCACCTTCATCATCCTCATCATCATCATCATCAACATCCTGAACATCATGAACATCATCATTATCATCATCAAAATCATGAACATCATGAACATCATCATCATCCTCATCATCATCAACATCAATATCATGAACATCATGAACATCATCATCATCCTCATCATCATCAACATCATGAACATCATCCTCTTCATCATCATCACCATCAACATCATCAACATCATGAACATCATCCTCATCATCATCATCACCTTCATCATCCTCATCATCCTCATCATCAACATCATGAACATCATGAACATCATCATCATCCTCATCATCGTCCTCATCATCAACATCATGATCCTCATCATCATCATCATCATCCTCATCATCATCAACATCATGAACATCATCCTCATCATCACCATCACCTTCGTCATCAACGTCATGAACATCATCCTCATCATCATCAACATCATGAACATCATCATCATCCCCATCATCATCAACATCATGAACATCATCCCCATCATCATCATCACCATCAACATCATGAACACCATCATCATCATCCTCATCCTCATCATCACCTTCATCATCCTCCTCATCATCATGATCAACACCATGAACATCATGAACATCATGATTATCATGAACATCATGAACATCATCATCATCCTCATCACCATCAACATCAACATCATGAACATCATGGACATCATCATCATCCTCATCATCATCAACATCATGAACATCATCGTCATCATCATCATCATCACCACCATCATGAACATCATGAACATCATCCTCATCGTCATCATCACCTTCATCATCCTCATCATCCTCATCATCAACATCATGAACATCATGAACACCATCATCATCCTCATGATCAACCTCATTATCAACATCATGATCCTCCTCATCATCATCATCATCCTCATCATCATAACTCAGAATTCTAACTACTAGCGACATACTATACAAGTCTGATAGAAGTTAAAAAAAGAAGATTGTTACTGTTATTAAATTAAAATCCATATTAAAATTTAACAAAACATATCTTGTCAAGTGCCCGTTTGAACTATGATGTTGGAAGGATCTCATCTCTAAGCTTAATCTCATCATTTTAACCAAACTTTTGCAAAATTGTTAAGGTGGTTTCAAGTCATCCTTTTTCAATAAAAAGTGCATGGAGAAAAAGAAATCCTGTCAATCTGAGGCTGTGTTCATTGACACATTCTGGAATTTTTTAATGTGAGGCTGTGTTCATTGAGAAAAAGAAATCCTGTCAATGTGAGGCTATGTTCCTTTAATGCTGAGTGATTAGTCATTGGGTGCATGAGGTTTGTTGAATAGTGTTGTTGGTTGTTGATGAAATGTAAAGCATGTATTGCACTTAGTTTTATTAAATTACACTTGAGCATTGACTTAACTTGTAATTTAATGAATCCAAACTCACAATTCTTAATTAGATATATCCAATTGGTGTGCAAGTAGTGAGTTCATTGAAACCTTGAAATACATTGTATTGCACTTATATTTATTAAATTACACTTGAGCATTGACTTAACTTGTAATTTAATGAATCCAAACTCACAATTCTTAATTAGATATATCCAATTGGTGTGCAAGTAGTGAGTTCATTGAAACCTTGAAATACATTGTATATTGCACTTATATTTATTAAATTACACGAGCAAGACCTTTGACTTTAGTGTGCATGTATTGAGATCATTGAAACCTTTAAATATAATAGTTTTTTCTTTTGACATAGTGAATTCGTAAGTAATAGATAATCCTCACAAATCAATACAATAGATTGACACAAGAACATGTGGAAACCAAAGAGCAAATTCAAAGTGAAATGTATCATTCATTTATAACTGAAATGTCAATTGTGTACATGTCTCCAAAAGTAAATACATATCCAAAAGTAACCAGAAGTACATGTCTCTCCACAACTATCCAAGACTATCCAAGCCACATGTACATGTATCCAAAACTATACAACCCACATGTACATGTAAGTGAAATGTCAATGTACATGTCTCCAAAAGTACACGTATCCAAAACTGTCCAAGCCACATGTACACATGTATCGATATGTACATATCCCATAAGACACATCAAAATTCAAGCTTCCTCTTGTTCTTTCTTGAGGGTGATCCTGTAGGCACAACTATAGGATCAGTGTGCGTCTCTGGATCTTGTAAATTAAATATCAATTGTTAAATTCAATTAACTATGTACTAATACATTAGTTCAATAAAATACCATATCTAAATTAACTAAAAAATTATGAAAATGTTAATGGACATTGCATGAAACAATTGTTCATTAATGGACATCTCACCTCAGTGACAGGCTGTGACAAAGGGGATTGGGTTTCTTGTGTAGCAGATGGAGCTGTTGGTTGAACATGAATGATGGTCGCATCCATGGTCGAACCAGAGGGGGCAGGACCTGGTGGTGGTGGTGGCTACAATCACCAAATCTTGAAATAGTTAGAAATGTGCATGAATAAACAATAGACAACAATAACACACTATGTCTATATCATGTTCAAATAGTTGTACCTCTGTGTGACTTGTTGCAATTGTAGATGCAACACTGACTGCTGCATCAACCATCCCTGCAAGGTTTTCAACACTTAACTCTGGCTCCTGATGTAGTAAACATGCAAATCAAACATTAACAAAATATTTTATGCACTGGATTTCAAGTTAGCCAAGAAATATCATCGAAGGATATACAAATTACCATGGTATCAGTATCTCCATGGTCACGGACAACTTCACTCTTTCTAGGGGTAGGCCGTCTCATATAGACTAGGTCGTTGTTCACATATGGCCTACAAGGAGATACAACTCCAGGAAGTGGTCCAGGTGTTTCGGTACCAGCCTATAGTCAACAAGAGTTCATGTAGCTAGACATGGATGATTCAACGGACATACATGTATTTAAAAAATGACATTTTTTAAATGTTTAAAATGTTTACCTCCATCACTACTTCCCCTCGTGTAGGATCTGGCATCTGCCCAGATATGGATCCTACCTCCATCACTGCTTTCCCCCATGAAGTATCTGGCATCTGCAAGTTTAATAATTGTAAATATTAGACTGTAGATAACATTAGTGAACTAACATGTACAGTATGTGGAAATTAACAATTTAACAAGTATTGAAAAACTGAAATTTTAAAATGTTTACCTCGGTGTGAGATACGGGATCAGTGGATGGAATGTCCTGCCCCTATGTAGAGTGTGGGACATGATACTCTAGGGCATCGTGTCACGTCCCCATCCCTCAGACCGACGAAGAGGACGCGACGAACACCACGTTAACCAGGAAAACATCCCCTTGAACATGGACAGAAGAGATCAATGCTGAAATTACAAAGCTTAAACATAATGCATGCGAAGATGCATAAACATATAAGCATACACAGATGCATAATTCTTTAATGAAAGAAAACATATACATTCCAGCATCCCCATGTTCATTATAATTCATTAAACATCAATATAATTGCAGAGATGAAGTAACACCAGCACTTATCTTTTGATAAAGAACTTGCCCCGCAACTAGCTACGTCGTTGCAACGTTCCACCCAACCATAGGCCAACGTGCTCATCAAGCTCTCAGCAACGCTGCCACCCCCGAGCTGGGCATGATTCCTCAAGGACTAAGGGTCAATTGCAGGATTACACATAGCCAAGGGGACACACTTAGCCAAACCAACACCGTTGGGTTTAACAGGCCTTCAACAAGCGGCCAAGCTAGCACAATCCGAAGACCAACCACTGCATACCCGCAGCAATCAAACCCTTCACAGCCCTGTGAAGAAAGAAAAAAAACCAGGGATAGTCCCAATAGAAGATGAGTCACAGCTCAAACCCACAAGGTAACATAGAGTTATTCTTGGCCCTAACATGGCCAAAAAAACTCAGCTGCAACCCAAAACCAGGGTACTTTAGCAGCTCAATTTCACAATAAAAATAGTGGCAACAATCCACAGCCCACAGTGGATAAGAAACAGAACTCCTGGCATAACCATGGGAGACTCGGCCAATGACTGTGGCAATCAACAGCCCCAATTCACAATGCCAACGATGGCGGCTATACATAGTCCCAAACAGCAGGGAAACTTAGATGCAGACCACTGCAGAAAACGACTCAATACGAAAGCATAGCAGCCCAAAACGCAATTGGACACGACAGCCAACCAAAAACATGGGGAAGATAACAGCCCCAAAACACAATCAGTGAGAAAGGCTCACAACGTGGGAAAATGACCCCAAACAGTCTGTGCGTGAGTGCAACCTGCACCAGACCATAAAACGCCAAGGAGACTTACCCAATTCCACTCTATGGAAAACTTAAATGACCACAGGTAAGAAGCTCTCTTCCTAGCCACATGAGATTCAGCAGATCCTCTGCCTGTGCATGAGGATGAGCAAGACTCCCGCCCCTCTACATGAGGAAAAACAAACAGTGGCCTCTGCGTGAGGAATGAATAGATCACGAACCTGCGCGCGAGTAGGAAACTGACCACCATCGTGAAGGTTGAAGCCCAGCTGTGTAAGCAAACAGATAGCGGCCTCTGTGCGTGGATGAATAGCAGAATGCTCAGTGTGGGGAGGACAAACCGGTAGGGTGAGAATAGAGTTGTGGGTGGTGTGTGGGTGTGGGTAAGGGACTGACAGTCCTGCCACCCCACTCCCAAAACAATAACTTCCCTCAACCACTCAGCCATCACTCCTCAACCACTAGCTAAAGCATTAAAAGAGGTTGACCAGGTTGGATGAGACAAGAAAAGGTGGAAAAACATGGGTTTTTCCCCCATAGACTAAGGTTTGACATCCCCACCCCTTATCCTTTGGAACCATGCCCTTTTCATTCAGCGTTGCACTACCGTAGCTGGTTGTGGTTTTAGTTTTATTTGATGTGCGTATTTACATGATGTCAAATTATAATGTGCCATACGGCACGATAAACCATCGGCAAGTATCCCCATTGCCGAAACACACACACAACCCAATCGATGGCGGGGCTTTTGCCTTGAGCTCCTCACCACGATTGATTACATTATATACATCATCCAAACGGGGTCAAAACTGGGGATGTGACATTCCCCTCCCCCTTGGAATAACACCGTCCTCGGTGTTCCATTACATATGTACAATACATATACAATTTCACATCAAAATTTCAAAATTTTGCAGATCTGTCCCACATTCAATCATCTACTTGAACGTTCAAGACCAAGCTCCTCGGCTTCCATGGACTTCTCCTGCTGGTTCTCAGCTTCCAACTGATCCCGAAGTCTAGGAACTTTGTGGCTATTTCCTTCATCATGTTCCCTCATTGGGCAGTCCCGGCGTAAATGATGTCCTCTGTATCGCCAGCATCTCACTGGCTGCTTCATCTTTACCTGCTCAATTTCCTTTGAGTCTTCATTCCTGGACCGTTTCCTATCGGGTCGTTTGGACAATTGTCCCACTGTTGATCCACCTTCCTTTCCTTTTTCGATTGCTCCCAGAATGCTTTTCACCTCCCTTTGCAACCCAATAGAGTCTTGCAAAATCTGGTGGTTCATTTCACTCTGCCTTCTCTGTATCTTGAGCATCTCCCCAAGATTCTCTTGGGTCTTGGAAATCATTTGAAGGAGACTTCTAGCCAAGTCCAACAACTTTTGATCTACTACCATAATCAACGTGCACCACCTGGTTTCACTTTTCTTCCTGTGAAATGTAGCATTGAAATTCTATCATACCAAGTATAATATAGACATTAAAATCAGTCAATTAGTTTTCCCCATTTGGCATGATAGTCCAAGTCTCATCAATGAGGCTTCCATATCTTTCATGCCTTCCCAACAGGCACATGAGCTCATTCATGTCCATTCCTGGGCAGGGAATTAACTATTCCGGCATTCAAAATTTACTTTAAGCAAATACACACACATTTCATTTCAATCATACACGCATTAAACAATCCTTTGTTTTCACAATGCATAAATGTATATGTGTATATATAATCAAAAGGCAAGAGAGAGCAGTAAGAGTTTTTTTTTTCCCTCTTTATTTTGTTCCATCCTGGAACCCACACCATCGCAGTGGCTTTTCATGCTCTCAACCTCTTTCACTCTACCGTGAATGCTGGACCAATCCTTCTTGGTCATGACACTTAGTGTCTTCGGTCTATTCCAGACCTCTAAACCATGGGGTCTCTCCACATGGTTTGTCTCGGCTGCTAGGACTCCCCCGTCTTACTAGCACCTTTTTCATTACCGCTCAACCCGAGCTTTCCAAGACAATCTCATGTCCACATGCATCTCTAGGATGCTCTCATAGTCCTTGCTTCCAGTGATATCTATATCCAAACATTGAATAATTCACATGTTTAGTTTATTCTCATTAGTTTTTATCTCTAGAACAAGAGCTTAAAACATCATAACCCCAATCATATACACATGTATATTCATAAGCAAAATAATCCAATACTTATTTGTATTGTGCGTTTCCTCGTTCGTCCACAGGATCCTGCTTCGCTTTGCAAGCCTTGGGATCGCCTATGGACCTAGATGTTAGGTCAGCTCATAGGCTTTTCCTCAACATCAAATAATTAATGTCCAGCCAGTACACAATCATGTCAATTGGGCTTGGAACTTTACCGTGACCATTTCCAGGTCTAGGATCTACTATGGATCCCCAGGCATATAACATCCCATCATACACTTATGTCAACCATAACCCCTACTCCACAACCCCTCACAACAACCATTTTACTTTTACCTTTTACCTTTACCTGTCAACACAAGCAACACAAGCAATACAAGCAAACTCAACAACATTATTGCTCTAAAAATAGTAATTATACTTCATACCATTCGGTCATAATGGATACTAAATCAAAACATGTTTTGCTTATGTAATTTAATAATTAAACATGCGTATTCATAGCAAGGGTTACATAACACTTATCCATTCGTTGTCGCGGTATGCCTTTATATCTATTAGGCACCGTCAAGGAGTTGGGAAAGGATGAATGCTAAGCTGGTGATCTCGTTGCAGAGCTAGGAACACCTACACAAGAACTAGCCTGACTTCTAAGACACCCACACACACCCAACACAAGGAATCAGTCCCTTCTCTACTACTCAGTCCCTCAGGCCTTGCATTCCCTTCCAGTGCTATGCCGGGGTTGTGGAGAAGAAAGTCATCCCTCTAGATATGTCTGTGTGGTTTCCAATCACCAGGTTTTCCAAGCAAACCAAGTCCTCGTCCCTACTCCCTTTGAATGTTTCACATTCACACATGTCTCACCGACATAATCTATACCATCTCACTCATGTTATCACCAAACATGCAGTGCAGATGAGACATTTTCAAAATGTCCAATGGCGTTTCACCCGAAACCCATTTCCAAGATAAGGGAAAACCTTCCCATGAATTTTGTCTCTTGCAGGTCATCACACATTATCTTCCTGCAATGTGTACCCCTAACACATTCATCAATATCCAAACAGTCAATCACTACCTGATACTACAATCCAATTGATCGTTCCATAACCAACCAATGGTATTAGCAATCCAATTCAATAAGAATTTGCAATTCTATCTACTACAGAAATTGACTTGCTCAATTGTGGGTCTCTTGTAAGCAGCACTACTATGCTCATTATAATTTCATGATTACCCACTTACCATGCGTCCCTCCTCACACAATCTCATACAAGCCAACAATGATTAGTAGTCGTTAGTACCTCTTAAATCCGAATCCACAGTTCAAATTTAACAACCCATACTAACTATTTTTACAATCATGAGACTTATTCTCATAAATGGTAGATTCTGGCATTGGTCAGGGTCTTACCTCTCACTGCCATGCTTGAATAATCTACCTGAAACATGAGTTTCAATCAACCAAACACAATCTTATGCAAGCCAACAGTGGCTAGTGGTTGTCAATAATCCCTCAAATCTGAAATTCACAACTCGAATTTTAACAACCTATTATGCATATCATATGGTAGATTATGGCATTGGTTAGGATCTTACCTCTCACTGCCATGCTCGAAATAATCTACCTAAAACATAAGCTTCAAACATCCAAACACAAGCTTATGCAAGCCAATAGTGACTAGTAGTTGTCAGCAATTTCTTAAATCCGAAATTCACAACTCGAATTTCAACAAGCTCTTTCACATGGTAGATTCTGGCATTGGTCAGGGTCTTACCTCTCAATGCCATTCTCGAATTAATCTACCGGAAACATAAGCTTCAATCAACCAACACTTGGTAATTCTGAATGCATATAACTTTTCATTGCTACAACCATCACTGAAGCATTTTTAGAATTTGTAAAATTCAAATACTTCCAGCTATTAGTCACATCAATATCATCAAAGCTCATTTACGTCATGCAATCATTATCATATTAATATTTGCAAGGTATAGTCATATCATTCATGTAATTAAATGAAGGTTTAGATACCCTTACTTCACAAGCGTATCATTCATGCCCCCTTGCTCTTCCATAGAGCATTTCTGGAAGCCAACCGATCATGACTATCCTGCATTCATAGCAACCTCTGAATTGGTTCCTGAATTGTCATCAATTCATCATTTCAGTCATTAGTCATTCATAAAATCACATGCATTCATCTCAATGCATTCAACATACCATGGCCTAGCCATGTCCACCTCACATAGGATGCATTACTACAATCAATATCATCAACATATATAGGCATGACACCTTTATATATTCAAACAATCCACATGGTATGAGGTCTCTTACCTGTACCAATACATGGAATTTTCATAAGCAAATTCTTACCTGCATGGGTCGTACTTACACCCTTGACATGACCAATTTGGTTTGTCCTTTGCAGGAGATTGCAGAATTTGCTCACCAACTTTTGCTATGGACTTGTTGCCTTATCCATTCCTTCATAGGGTTGCTGATCACACTCCATCAGCATCAGCAACATATTCATCTGGGTCCATGTCATCGTTGGTTTTGCCACTAATGCCAACATCAAAGCAATGACTATCATTAGTGGTCCATTATAAATATATAATTTCCAATATTCTTACCAATCATGCAATATACTATGCATGCAATACATATCCTCATGCATTCCATGCATAAACTTAGGAAGTGTAGTTAAAATCAGCAAGATAGGGTCTAATGAAAACTTCCCTTTCAAATCCCTCATCTTCTCATGGAATTCCTTTTTCACACCGCAGCTGGTTGACTTCATAGTCCTTGCTGCCCCTGGGCATGCAACTGTCCATATTTGTCCATTTGATAGCAGCGGCCATCATTAGCACCTGACTGCTCCATGCTCATATTCTGGTCACTTATCATTGTTCCTTGCTGGATAAGCTTTCCAATGCCTATTCACATGCATCATTCCGACCTCGGGTGTGAAAACCACACCACTTCTAAAATGAAGACTTTCATCAATCTTGGCATTTTACACACACTACTGCATTTTGGTTTGGAATGCTAACTTCAGCCACCTCACTTCCGTGGCACCATTCGTCTTTTATGAATTATGGATTCTACTAAATTGCCCAAAACATAGAATCTTCTTTTCCCAAGAATGACTGTCTCAAGGGATGACGGGGGTCGAGGGGGATTTTTTTTTATAAGACATTAATTTTTGCGCAATCCAGCGTATAAGATCGCTTCCACTTCTCATTTTCTAGCCCATGAAAATTCACTGAAAAACTACTTGAAAACCCTGCTGGAAGGAAGTCAAAATCTGCTGGAAATCCCACTGAAAAATCCCAAAAATGTCTTTGTGAAAAAATGGATCTCATTCCAATTATCCATCCGCAGAATTGGCTCCCAAACCAATTTCACAGCCGCAGAATCGGCTCTCGGAATCTTTAATTGTTCCGCGGATTATAGCTCATCGGCTGTCGAAAGCTTTTCTACATCGGAAGCCGAAATGCTTCCGCTTCCGCAACGGCGGAACATGATCTCTTTCCTTCCTCCGATCGGCGGCACAACCGGGTCGGCATCGGCAATCCTTTTACATCGGAAGACTTATCAATTCTGCTTCCACAATGGTGGACGTCAGAACTCTTTCTTCTTCCGTAACGTCGAAACTCTTTCTTCTTCAGCAACGGTGGCTCTCGGAAGCATTCTAGTCAGAAGCTGAAATGATTTCGCTTACGCAACGGCGGAACATGAAATGCTCCCGCTTCCGACGATTTCATCAATTAAACGAATTTTCTTCAAAATTCCCTTCGTCGGAAATTGGAGGACTTTCCCATCGGAAGACTTATCACTTCCTCTTCTGCAACGACGGGCATCAGAAGCATTTCCACATTGGAAGCCAAATGACTTTGGCTTCCGCAATGGAGGACTGGAAACTGCTTTTTCTTCCGACTTCCCTAATACTTAGGCAAATTTTTCAAAAATTCTTTTCATCGGCAATCGGACCCATTGCTGCGTCGACGGTCTAACCCTTTTCACAGCCGCAATTGTGGGATGTCAAACGTCGAATCCTTCCGCCACAGCGGAATTCCTTCCACTTAGTGTTCCGATGAAGCACTGTTCCAAGACTTAGAAGGATTTTGGAAGTTTTCCATTCATCCACTGTCCTCAAATTTCCTGATTGCTGCTAGGCAAAAGGCAATTATGCTTCTGTCATTGCATCTTCTTGGCCCATAGAGGCCCATTGTTGCAACCTTGTGCTCTGATACCATACTCTCACATCCCCATCCCTCAGACCAGCGAAGAGGACGCGACGAACACCACGTTAACCGAGAAAACAGCCCCTTGAACATGGACAGAAGAGATCAATGCTGAAATTACAAAGCTTAAACATAATGCATGCGAAGATGCATAAACATACAGGCATACACAGATGCATAATTATTTAATCATACAGTGGAAGCAAACATATACATTCCAGCATCCCCATGTTCATTATAATTCATTAAACATCAATATAATTGCAGAGATGAAGTAACAGCAGCACTTATCTTTTGATGAAGAACTTGCCTCGTAACTAGCTACGTCGCTGCAACATTCCACCCAACCATAGGCCAACGTGCTCATCAAGCTCTCAGCAACGCTGCCCCCCCCCCGGAGCTGGGCATGATTCCTCAAGGACTAATGGTCAATTCCAGGCTTACACATAGCCAAGGGGAGACACTCAGCCAAAGCAACACCGCTCGGTTTAACAGGGCTTCAACAAGTGGCCAAGCCAGCACAGTCCAAAGACCAACCGCTGCATACCCGCAGCAATCAAACCCTTCATAGCCTTGTCAAGAAAGAAAAAACAACCAGGGATAGTCCCAACAGAAGATGAGGCACAGCTCAAGCCAACAAGGTAACACAGAGTTATTCTTTTCCCTAACATGGCCAAAACAACTCAGCTGCAACCCAAAACCAGAGTACTTCAACAGCTCAATTTCACAATAAAAATAGTGGCAACAATCCACAGCCCACAGTGGATAAGAAACAGAACTCCCGGCATAACCATGGGAGACTCGGCCAATGACTATGGCAATCAACAGCCACAACTCACAATGCCAATGATGGCGGCTATACACAGTCCCAAACAACAGGGAAACTCAGACGCAGACCACTGCAGAAAACGACTCAATACAAAATCATAGCAGCCCAAAACGCAATTGGACACCACAACCAACCAAAAATGTGGGGAAGACAACAGCCCCAAAACACAATCAGTGAGAAAGGCTCACAGTGTGGGACAACGAACCCAAATAGTCTGTGTGTGAGTGCAACCCGCACCAGACCACAAAACGCCAAGGAGACTTACCCAATTCCACTCTGTGGAAAACTTGAATGACCACAGGTAAGTAGCTCTCCTCCTAGCCGTGTGAGATCCAGCAGATCCTCTTCCTGTGCGTGAGGATGAGCAAGAATCCCGCCCCTCTACATGAGGAAAAACAAACAGCGGCCTCCGCGTGAGGAATGAACAGATCACGAACCTGCGCGTGAGTAGGAAACTGACCACCATCGTGAAGGTTGAAGCCCAGCTATGTAAGAAAATAGACAGCGGCCTCTGCGCGTGGATGAACAGCAGAACGCTCAGCGTGGGGAGGATGAACCGGCAGGGTGAGAATGGAGTCATGGGTGGTGTGTGGGTGTGGGTAAGGGACTGACAGTCCTTCCACCCCACTCCCAAAACAATAACTACACTCAACCACTCAGCCGTCACTCCTCAACCACCAGCTGAAGCATTAAAAGAGGGTGACCAGGTTGGATGAGACAAGAAAAGGTGGCAAAACATGGGTTTTTCCCCCATAGACTAAGGTTTGACATCCCCACCCCTTATCCTTTGGAACCATGCCCTTTTCATTCAACGTTGCACTGCCGTAGCTGGTAGTGGTTTTAGTTTTATTTGATGTGCGTATTTACATGATGTCAAATTATAATGTGCCATACGGCACGATAAACCATCGACAACTATCCCCATTGCTGAAACACACACACAACCCAATCGATGGCAGGGCTTTTGCCTTGAGATTCTCACCACGATTTATTACATTATATACATCATGCAAACGGGGTCAAAACTGGGGATGTGACACATCGCTTCCGCCATAATGCAACAGCTGCAAGTTCACAAAATTAATATATTAGCTCAAACTATACATATGTGTACAAAGAGGAAAATAAATGAAGAATTTATTACAATTAACCATATACATACATCACTCAAAAACCCAATGAAGACAACATATGATGAAAGACCATAGCATGGACGACCACACGATTTGCACTCATGAGGCTCAAAAGTGGGCAGGGAATGTGTTGATGGTGCTGCACTAGTAGATGGTGCTGCAGTAGATGGTCCTGCACCAGTGGGTGGTACTGAACCAGAAGATGGTCTTGCACCATGAGGACCTGGCGTATGTACCACACCAGGGACAGATGTCCCATCCTCACCCATATGCTGAACCATAGTGCTGTGGTGAACAACGGACCGTGCCAAGCTCAAAAATGCCTCACGTGTCTGTGGAATCACATGATGTAGAGGTGGGACATCTAGCCCAGGCAACTGCCTGCGAGGTGCAGGGATAGGGTGATCAGTGTCTCGAAGCCTGGAATTGGGTCAGTTTTGGGGCACCCCCCCACCGATCCCCTGAAACTGCAACATATCAAAATAGTTTATGTGTTTTCCCAACACGAACTATGCATACATCTTCTGGAGGAAGTACAAGGGGATTTCCCTGTTGTTGTGTGGTGGCATATCAAAAACCATATACCATCTGTCCATCGAGTTATCAATAAATGGTTGATATGTGCACCACTCGATAGAGATATGTGGTCTATTTGCATTTGGGATTTGCCCCATGCGAGGGTCCCTAAACAATGCAAATATATGCTCCTTGGTGATTTTCAACTTTTTTACCGCATTGTAGCTAAGCCCATCAGCGTACTCATGTCTTTTTCTTTCTCTATATGAAGTAATATCATATAGTACGTTGTTTGACAATGTGATGGTCTCAACAATTGCATCCAAAGTGGATGCAAGTGAACGTCAGATTCTATCACCACCACTAAAAGCACTACTCAAGCCTCTCAACTGGGCAAGCTCTCTCAATATTTCTGCATTTGGGTCCATGGCTGCAACTGCAATAAAAAAATCAATAAGAACATAATTAGAAACA
>LPNX010191295.1:32411-104851 GCA_001517045.1 Pseudotsuga menziesii | reverse complement strand
AATTTTTCCAATTAAACTATTAAAAAATAGCCTAAGTTTTGGAAAAATTAAATTTTAATAAAAAACACTGAAAAAACTAAAAAAATGAAAAATTGAAAAAACACCTAGGGGGACTTAGACATGTTCATATGACTGAAAAATGATGTGTAGCATGTTTATACATTGACACATAGACTCTAATAACCTCAATAGGCCTAAATGCCAAGCTGACCACCCCAACTTTGGAGGTATGGAGTGAAAAACTCAGAAATTATCAGTCGTTTGTTCAACAACAAATAATAACCAAGGGAAAAAAACACCCTGGGCTGATCGGATTGACAAATAAAGTCTAAGAGACCGAGTCTTTTACAGACGCTATCATTCTAGAACATTTATTACAATTCCCTCATGGGGTATGAACATGTGATATAGTACAACAAGCACTTCCCAGAAGTACTTCCAAAGGTCTTTTTGAAGTCCGAACAAGTTAGCCCTGTTCGGTTCACTGAGCTCACTTGATAAAAACCACTAAGTACAACTTAGGTGGTAACACACCACATCCATGGCTATAGTTTTAGATGGCAATTTATTCAAGGTCACTACCATGTCTTTAATTAAACCAAGGCATTTTACTCTCTTAGAATCAAATGAGTATAAATCCTTATATGGTCTAGTCACTTCTAATCCTAGACTTTCCACGACTCCTTTAGGCATTAGATTGTGTGATGCCCCGGAATCCAACATAGCATTATGGACCACTTTGTCATGCACATTTAGACTTAAATAGAAAGGAGGAACTTCTTCATCTTCTAAATTTTCAACTTTGGGTCCAAATGAAATAGCAGGATTATCATCATTCAATTCTAAAATGCCTGACTGCCACTCTCCTTGGTTCTTGATCATTTTGGTGATGGTATCTCTATATTCGGTGTTTCTCAATAGCTCATTAAATGGAACAGAGATCTTTATTTTTGAAAGCTCATTTTGTAGGTTAAAACCAACACCAATCTTTTCCACATCAATCGGAGTTGCCTTCTTTATTATTTTATCCCTTTGTACCTCATTTTCAACCTCTTTACTCACAGAGGGTTCCTTTTGTATTCCTTTCCCCTTTTCTCCATTCAAAGAACTAGAGGAAGGCTGATTTGGGTTTGCCTTCCCTTTATTTATGGGGACATCCCTATTCCTCAGTCTCATTTTCCTTTGCACATCATCCATTGCATGTAAATAACCTCTTTGATATAGCTCATTTTCAAATTCTTCATTTGGACCCTCCTACGTAAACATATTATGTTCTTCTTCAGTAAGATATATTTCTGAATCCTGTTCCCCAAACAGATGAATTTCATTTTTAGGTGGGTCTTCTTCATCCCCAACATAATTTTCAGGGAAAGGCGGACGGATAGGCTGTTCTTCTTGGTTTCTTGGATTTCTTTGCCTATTCTAGGGAGGAACAGGGGGATTGGGTCCCCTGAAATTTGGATTCCTGATTTGGGGATCCCCCTGCTCCCTTTTGAAGGGCCTAGTATCCATGGTTAACCTATCCATCAACTTTTCCATGGTCTTCAACATTGTCTCAAATTTAACATCAGCGGAAGAAGATGAAGTAGAAGGCCCATTGTCTTCTTTTCTCCTCCTGCCCATGTCTCTATGTTTTATCTTCCCACTAGCCATCATGTTAGCTTCCACTTCTAGGGAATCAGTAAACATGGCAGCAAGAGTTACCGATCTCCTTTGCCATAATGAAAATGCAAAATCATTATCAAAAGCTCCAGCATAATGCAGTTGAGCAGCTACAGGAGAAGGTTTTATATCTTCAGGAATAGAGTTGTAAGCCCTCATGAATCTGCTTGAAAATTCATGAACAGACTCAAAACCCCCCGTCTTAAGACTATTGTACTGAGATAAAAGCTACAGAGGGTTCTGTTTATCGTCCCACTTGTCCAGAAAGGCGTTTTGAAAGGCCTGAAAATTTGTTATAGATCCATTAGGCAAGTCCTTAAACCACTTCTTTGCCTCCCCCGACAAACTTTGGGCAAATAACCACAGTTTGACATCAGGATAGTCAACTTCTTCCAAGTCAATGAAATATTCAAACTTGGCAACATGCTGTTTTGCGGTTATATCACCTTACCCATCAAATAAAGAGATCCTCTGAGAATAATTTTGGGGGAGGTCATGTAATACAGCCGGCAAACGCAAGGGAGCAAATCTAGCGGCCATTGGTCTGGGTGGGTTCACAGGAACTGCAATATTTTGAGAATGCTCGGAGGCTATTGTTTCAACTTTATAGGTTTGTTGCAAGTCCTTCCAGAGGGAATCTAACAGATAGGACTCTAACCTACTAGGATTGGACTCAGTATTTTTGAGGTTGAATTCAGACCTAGCTCTCAGCCTACAAGGAATGAACTCAGTATTTTTTAGGTCAGGTTCAGATCTAGTTCTCAATAGGGTCCGCGCAGTATTGACTCCCCATGATAGATTAATATGAGAACCTGGTGATGATGATGGGCTGAACAAAGGAAAATCTAACTTCTCTTTATTTTTTCTCTTAAACAACTTTTCTGGATCTTCAAAGCTTTTCAGAATTTTGGTATTAGAGTTACCTCGTGTATGTCTTCTTGAAGCCAGAATGTCATTCTTGAATTCTGAAAAAAATTTCACAATGAAGTCGCCAGGGAAAATATACAACCTTCTTTTCTTTTTAAAATTCCTGTTTGCCCACAGAAATCTCTCTTAATCTTTGTCGTTCTCCCGGGGCAGATAAGCACTTTCGTCCCCGACAACGGTGCCAGTTTGTTAGCACTCAGAATGTACCCAGGTTGTAATAGGTATACTCCAAGGTAATAGCAAAACCACTTTAGGAAGAAACTGGTATTTTTTTCCAGAGAGGGATCTCTCAATAAAGATTTAACAAGACCAGTTTTAACAATAACATTCAATAACCTTCAAAGATTTATGTATTTGGCTGAAACAATCACATAACCATTGGGCATGGAGTCATATACAATATAAGGATACCACAAAGACATATACATGATATTCATCAAAGGCAAGGTAATCATATCATCACAGTCATTCAAATTGATTCAGGTGGAACATAAGAGATGAAGAAACAACCCATTAATACAGAGCATCAACAAGGATGAGTTCTATATCAACTTTAGTAGAAAAAATCATATAATATCTGAAATGATAACCAGAGCATAAACACATGAATTCTGATCATCTAACGCTATATTCCAGATATGAGGAAGAAACAAAATGGAGTGTTACACAAAGGAAATACAATCACATAAAGAAAGAAGCACAGACTGTAATATCAACAACACATGAATCTCTGACAAAACCTCATGCATTCACTTTGTTATTTCAAAAACAGATATGTTCTCCAAAATTATTCACCACCCGATGGGTTCCAACCCCCATCTCTTAAAAAATATGCATATTTATACATAAAATGATCGATGCTCCAACAAGAAGATCAATAACAGAATGATCGGCTTAATTTAGAGTTTGTAACTAAATTCCTAACCCCTAGGAAGTTTGTTACAACTCCAATCCTAACAGACCATAAAGTACGAATCAACTTGACAGCAAACTTTTTCCCATCAGCTCCACATCTTTGTCCCATCAGCTCCATATATTTTCCCCATCAGCTCCACGTCTTTGCCCCATCAGCTCCACGTTTTTGCCCCATCATCTCTTCAGTGCATGACACCTGTTCTTAGGGATGGAGAATATACTTTGTCTTTCCAAACCGCTCCACAGCTTTCCACTGCTCCGAACTTGGGGTGTCACACTCCATCATTTCCCGAATAGCTACCTCGAGCTCCATATATGGTTCATAGGACTTTCTGGGCAATCTACTCCTGATGATGGCAAACTTCTGCAGAATCTCGAAATCTTCTATGAGCATATCCACAATGTTCTTCCATGTCAGGTTTTTCTCCAAATCATTGAATTTGGTGTGATCCATGCGGCACTGAACAAGCAGTTTATGATAATGTTCTTGTGAGAACATCCGCCCTTCTCCATCCCAGACAGAAGGCAATCCATCCTCGAACAGTTCTTTAAACTCCTGTTTAAAATTATTAACCTACAGAAGCAATCCTTCTGATTTATCATGGATCGTTTTGATTAACTGATGCTTATGGATGATTTTCTTTGCCCACATCACTATTGACACTCTGTCCTTTATGCCCAGTTCCTGCAACTTCTGATATGACAGTGAATTTAGAAAATTTAGTGTGTTCTAAGCCGTAACAAGGGGTCTTTTCTCCATATGTTCGTTTACCAGTTTTAATCTCCGGTGGGACAAATTTATCATTAAATTCAAATCATCAATAAAATTTAAATAGTTCCTGAACTTGGTAATCTCTATACACAAGGTATCCCAAATGATATGTTTTTCCCCCTGAAGAGGGCCCTTCCCAATGCATTTTTCTTTTAGCTCATTGAATTTCTTCTGTAATTGATTTTTGTCCTGCAGTATTTGTCTTTTGCTTTCATTTACTTTGGCCAGTTCATCTTTCATCTTTCCATTCTCTTCTTTCAAATCTTTGATTGCTTTTTCTAGAAAACTCACCTAGGACATTGGCACCAACAAATCATCAGTAGAGAAATCATATAATGGCTTCTGGATATTTACAATAGACAAGTCCTCGCCGGTGGGAGTCTGGCTCATCAACTCTTCCATAATCTCCTTCTCTTCATTCTGATATTTTTTCATCAAGGAGATTTGGGATAACAGTTCCTCCCTTTTGGCTTCCCACTTCTCTTTTTCTTCCTGTAGCTCTACGGCTCTTCCTTTGTATTCCATCATCTCCTGATGGAATTTATCCTTTTCTTCTTGGAGAGCTAGCAACTCAGATGACTGAACATGTTCAGTACCTGGGATCTTCAGTTTCTTCTTCAGGACCTGGAGCGCATTATCCTTTTCCTCTAGCAACCTCTTGACTGCCTGTGTACTGTCTGAACTAGCAATGTTTGTCTGCAGCTTCCTAATCTGAACAACATTTGCTTTATTTTCCACTTTCTCATGTTTCAACTGGATTTCCAATTTGTCTATCAAGACTTGCAATTTATTAATCCTCACCATGGCTTGTATCAAGTCTGAGTAGATGATATCGTTGGTCTATTTGTGGAGTTGAATTTTATCTACAGTGCTGATTTTGTCTAACCGGATCTCCATTTCAGACATTTTCTTGTCACTTACCATATCCATTTTGAAAGTATTCCTCTCAGCATCTCTAGTAGAGACCAGAGAGCTTTTCGAACTGTACAAGCTTCTAACCTTTGGGAGCAAATTTCTTGTTTCCTCCATAGACTGTTTCCTCTTCTCCATGTAGCTTGCTTTTAGGTCTTCCTTCGACTTAAACATGTGGCATAATTCCGAACTGTCTGCATCGCCCTCCATATTTTTAAAAGAGAATTGACTTACTTGCACCGCTTTCAGGGAAACTAGGGCACCTCTTTTGGAACCAGCAGAAACCTCCTCATCTACAATTTCACCACTTTGAAGCAGCTTCGCCTTTTTACGGGGCCCTTCTTCCTCTACCTCCATACTCTCAGTTTCGGACAAACTCCTCTTGACCACAATACCAGCACCTTCTGTTATTTGGGCTGCTGTCTCTTCATCAGACTTTGACCCATCAGTACACTGTAGCAAATTGGCCATTTCAGCTAGCCCCTCAATAGCCTAGTGCTCAAATGGTTTATTCTTTTTTGCCTGTTTTCTCAATGAGATCACATGGTGGGGGTCGTAATTTACATTTACATCTTTTATGAAATCCATATTGTCCAGCAACTTTTCTATAAATTCCAGGGCACCTTTACCTTTAAAAATGAAAGGGACAACTTTAAGTGGAAATTTAATGTTCGAATATTTTTTGAAAACACCAAAGTGCTCTTCCTCAGACAGCAATCTCTGCCTCATGAACTCTAGTGCAAAAATCCTGGGGGTCAAGAAGGAGGGAAGCGTATAAAGCTGACCAGTAAAGACATATATTCTTAACACTGTGTAACCTCTGTACAGGAACCAGTCCCCCACCCGCTCTTCGGGTGACAATTGCATTAGGCATCTCATCTCGTCCATGACACGGGGCAGGTCCTCATCAAATAACATTCTGTACATTTCGGACATGATCGAATTGGAAAATTCGACCATGTTGATTTGCTTGGGCAAATCATAAGAACATAGAGCACTTAGGAATTTCAATTCAGTAACATTAGAGCATAATAACATGTTAAGCAGGTATGTTTGAAACCTAAAGAACTGGACCTTGGGAAATTCAGTCAACTGAAGGTGGATCGCTTCGGCAAGGTACTCATCTAAATTAAGCACGGGGACTGACTGGGACTCACGGCTTAAAGAATTTATTTTTAACAAGAAACCAAGGATAACATCACCTATATGACAATCGTCATCTAGACCTAACACTTGACAGACCAAATACATTACCAGTTGCACCTCAGTCCTAAAAATGTGCAAGGGGTATGGCAAGAAAAGAACTTCAAGGGACTAACCTTCCTTCAGGATACTTGACAAGAATTGATAGCGACTTTCACTTTCGCAATTTTTGAAAAACTCCGCAAGGACAGATTCATTTACAGACTCGCGATTTACAGGGTATTTTCGGGCAGACTAAGGTTTTCTCTGACAACCGAAGCATCAATTTTACACAGTATTTTCGACGCGGACCGACTCACAATAATCCTCTGAGAGGGAGAATAGTTCACCGCACACCACTCGACAAATTTCGGGAACTGGAGGGTTTTCTCGAGGGCGAAATGGTACAAAAAATACTTACACACATTCAGAACGTCATTCCCCTGTGAATAATAAGACCACAATTTCTCTTTGCTGCCGAACACGCTCCCTGTGGATAGGAAGGGGTCGCAGACGCCCCTGTGTCTGTCTACTAAAAATTCCTCTCTGTCATCCACGACCCGACCAGACACATGAACCTCTCCCCCTTGGTCCATTGCTTAATTTATAATGGTAATTGGACAAAGGAGTTACAGGGTTAAAGTCCTACCTGGCTTACTGTGGAGGCGTGTGTTCGGAACGTGCTTAGCACTGACAAATGGAAGCTACCAAATCGCCAGGTCCTTTTCACCGGGTCCCAAGCAAATAAAATAATAATTAGAGAGGTCAACCTTGCCTTTATAGGACCACACAATTCGCCACGTGGACATCATTTATTTTCCGCAACCACCATTCACTCTTAACTGCCGTACACTTCTATTTTTCGGCTTCATTTAAGACCCTAGATCTGATTTCTCCTTAATTTCTGGCCTTTGGATCATGTGCCACATACCCTGTTCCGCCAAGTGCCTTGGTGATAAACGACGTGCCGGTCTCCATCCCGGAATGATCTTCCACCGTCGATGATATCGCCTTTTATCATGAGCCGTTGGATCGGGTGACACCTAACGAATTCTGCTGGGCTCAGTCACTTTAACCGTCGTGCAGCTTTGATCCCCGGAATCATCCTCAGCCATTGATGTGATACGCCTTCAACTTTCCATCGTCGGATCATACGCCACGTACCAAATTCCGCTGAGCACTTCGGAATTATCCACTGCGCTAGTTCACTCTCCGGAAATCATAATAGCCGTTGATTTGATTCACTTTGATTTTCCACTGTTAGATTGATCACCGGATAACTCATTCCACTGGGCACTTTAGGTTTATCGGTCGTGCAGGTTCTGGTTCCGGAATCAATCTCAACCGTAGATGTGATCCGAATTCACCTCTCCGCCATTGGATTGAGTAGTATGTACCCGATTCCACCGGATTGTGTCGTTTTAACCAGGATGCAACTTCACGAAGTGGATTGGATGTAGACCGTGGATCTGCGCAAGACAACCTGATGGCCGTGGATCTGTGCGCCTGATAAACGCCTGGTCAAACCTTTATCTTCCTTGCATCTCTGAGGAACGGAGAGAGTATCAGCCATTGATTTTCTTCCTTCTTACATCGCGGCTTAGGATCTTCAGTGACTTAATCGCATTTTGCCTATATTCCCATTCTTATTATATATCTTTTAACCAAAGTATCCAAACAACCATTATTTTTCTTTCTCCACCATGGTTTATTATCCTCTTTGATAAATAATGGTGTTAACAACCCTGTTAACCCAAAAAATACTTCACTCAGCTCTACATGGCCTACACCACCGAAGGACACCCATCCACAACCTTCATAACACCCCATTAGACCCCCACACCCTAAAAAAGGCTTAAAGTAAAAGGGCTTAAAAACCCCACAAAGGAGCCTAAATAACTCTCCTAGGGGCTAAAGCCTCCAAAAAGGGGCTAAAACCCCTCAAAGGAGCCTAAAACCATAAAAGGAGCTAAATTTAAGGTGGAAGGGGCTAAAATCCCAAAAAAGGGGCTAAAGCCCTGACCAAGGGCTTAAAACCCTAAAAGTCCCTAAGAAAGCTCTAAAAGGAGGGGTGGGAGTCACTCTCAAACAACTCCTCTCTTGCATATTGTTATGCTACCCGTGGATGCCTTGAGACCTCTTTGCCTCTCAATCCACCCACATCCCTCTCTCTTCCACTCATATTCCCCATTGAGCCATAGCTTCTCCATTGCTGAGTGAGATAGGGAGGTGCTTCTTCCAGCCAGGGCATGGTGGCCCATTTCACCAAAGAAGAGGTATAATCTATTTTTTTTTATGTGTTTGCTTTGTTAGTTTAGTTGTTTTTTGACCATTAATTGTTTGCAGCTTTTATCTCTAACATGTTTTTTGTAGGTTTATTATTTCTAATAGTTGTTTGCAGGTAGCTAAGGCGAAGCCCTAACCTTGCTTGCAGAGGGGCTCACGACCATTTTCTTTCTTTTCTATCCAATTTCTTTCATGCATTTTCCACACGCAGGAACCTACCCTTTCATCCTATAGGTAGAGGGAGCCATTCTTTCCCCTGTAGAAAGGAGAAATACCTACTACAGAACTGGTGACCATACCAGGTCGATCCCATAGGATCCCTAGTTCAGTTTTTTAAAATTTCAAGTTTATTTCAATGTATGCCCTAGTTTTAAAATTTCTTGTTAGATCTAGGTTAAATCTTGTTTAATTTCAGTTTCTGTTACTGTCGAAGCCTCTGCAAGGAAAATCCAAGTATGTTTGGCCACAATACAAGTTACTATCGGCCGGATCTGACTTAGGATCAGAAAAACCCCAAATCCGGAGTAGGTCACACTTATCGGGCCTAAACAGGGGACCAAGTCCCTCATTTAGGCCTCACAGGCACGACCATGTCGCCCTTTTTCCCCTGAAAGGTGCAACTTCACTTAGAAGGACAGACCACTTCTGTCTGTGAAATCTGTGCGACCCCCTCGCCTGTTTCAGAAAAAATTTGGTGACCCCCTCGCCACATTTGGCCCAAAACGTCCGTTCTGTCACTCATAATTTAATTTTTAATTTATTAGGGAGTGTCAGTGCGGCTCAGCTACCTCTGTCTAGCACATTAGTTCCATTTCTGTTTCTGTTTTAATTTACAGCAATTCCATGTACAAACAAAGTGTAAATTCCAAAAAAATAATTTAATTGCTTAATGGATGTAGCTTAACAAAAATTGACATAAAATTAACAATCTTGCTTACCCTTCCTCCTCTACCCAGTCATCACCCTTCGGGGTTGTTACAGAGAGAAATTCCTATGGCTTGGGGTACCACAATAGATAGCTTGACTCCAGAAATCAATCCTTTCCAATATGCAATAGAAATTAAATGTCTAACACTAAAGGATCAGACCTCGTACCTTATTCTGGATAGTTGGAGTAGATCCCCGTTGAGCTTTCCAACTTCAGCTTGAATTGATTAATCATGTCCTCAACAACAAGTAAACAATACAAGCATACTATATATATTGGTGTTAGATCTATTCTAGCATATATAATCAACAATGTATAAGCATTTGAAATCATCCCATGGATAAAATTTTCATTCAAACATACATTATTGGAAAGGAAAATATATTTCTATTAATATAAAATTAGGGATTACAATGGATACAACTTCTGTCGGCACATCTACGAACATTCTGCCCCAATATAGACATTGTCTATCCTACCAGGATTGTGAGAGATATTGATAGGAATCGTTGAAGATATGTTTTCCATGTTTCCATCAGCCATCGGACTAGGAGAGCTTAATGGAACCATGGGACTATAGATCCTCTCATTAAGAACCACCCTAAAGTCCTCACGCTCCAAGCGGTCAAGCTCAGAAAGGAAATAAGATCTATGATGGAGTTCTTCCCATGGTGGCTCAGCTCCCAACATGGCCTAAATAATCACTTCATCTAAAGGGAAAACACTATCAAGGTAGTCGTGTGCGTGAGAAGACTACACTTCCCATGTTGACAGCACATAAGGGTCCTCCTCCTCTGTCTGCAAAGAGGAAGGACTGGGCTCTGCAACATAGTCAAGATTAGCTTGATAACCTACCATAGTTGTAGGTAATGACATGTCTGTCATGATGGGCTCACTCGGAGTGCTCGGTGTAGGAAGAATCCAAGGATCTTCCATATGACTCGTGCAAAAAGACACCGATCTCATAGATGTCGAAGCCTCATCGAAACTAGACCCTATCATAAGGATAGGTGCAGGGAAACTAAAGCTTCCCATGAGGGATGGATACATGGCCATGTCCACAGTCCTAGTTGCTAGCTGAGAGTGCTCTACGATCGGGATCAAAGCTCCCGAAGATGCGGTAACCAACGAATTCTTGAATGACGTTTGATCAATCGTGACTATATTCCCATTAAATGGAAAGCATACAATGTGAAATAGGGAAGAAGCAATGGCTTGCATACTGTACATCCAATTCCTACCCAGCAAGAGATTGTAGTCAAGGGGCGCATCAACCACCTTGACCTCTATTGCAATGGTCTTCCCTCCCAAATGGACCTTAAGGGAAGGAAGGATCCCATGCGGCCTAAACGATCTCCCATCGAACACAGTTAACATGGTTGCTGATTTAGACAACTTAGGGGAGCCTAAACCCTTCCAACATGATAAAGACATCACAGAAGCAGCAGCGCCTTCGTCAATCACAGTGCGCTTGACGGTCATGTTAAGACATTCTACGTGAATAAAAAGAGACACATAGTAAAGAAAGCGAGGCTAAAGTATTGCGGTTTCAAATTTAATCACGGAGGAAGAATCATCATCATTCACACCAAGGGCAGAAAGCAAAGCCTTCCTTTTCGAAGGACAACTTTGAAGCACTTCCAATGTCGACATCGCACAAGGAGTGTGGCCCAAATCCTTGACAACTGAATAGTTCTGGGTGGCTCGGGCATTAGGATTGTGCCCCAAATGCTTAAGGAATCCCTTAGCAATGCGAGGTACATTTTCAGGTTTATCCATAGGTTTCTCAATGCACAAAGGAGACCCTGGTGGATAAGGTTCCTTTCCTGGGCTGGGTTGTGATGAACCATAGTATTTCGCATGGGTCACAACTTTCACAGCACGAACCATGTTAATGCAACCACAACCACTACCCTTCGGCAGATCTTGATCACCACCAGACTGATCATGGGTTCTCGAGTTCATATTTTGATTGTGAGGTAAAGGGTTAGTTAGCACAGCTGGGCCCTGTGCTAAGAATCTCTAGGCTTCATCGATACGAGGGCACAAGTAAGTGAGGTGATCGTCCTTACACAAATTGCAAGGGAATTTAACCTTACGTTTAGCTTTCTTGTCCCCCCTAGAATCAAAGGCATTCTTGCCATTATTAGCATTCTTGTTCCTATTCCCACCCTTACGATTATTCTTACCCTTCTTTTTATTCTGTCCGGGCTACTGGTTACCCTTTTGGTCTGACGATTGTACTAAAAGTACACTCACCATTTGGGCGGGTTGAGATGAAGCTGTGGCTTGTCCCGAAGTAGATTCGTTGATTGACAATTGACTAACTTGTTTTGCAACCCAATCAGCAGGTTTAACACTTGCACAACCCACAATGCCATCGGCATGTGATCTAGGTTTAACTTTGGGGTCAAAACTAGAACGCAGAGCATTGGGAATGATCTCATATAACAAAACGAACTGAGCATAAATCAAGTCCAGTTCCTGCACCCTAAAAATCGCTTGTTCCTCATTTTGCACTACGGATGTAGAAACATCCTTTGCTATATCTGGCAATAACGACTTAAGGAAACATTCGAGGAGGAATTTCAGTAGTATAAAGGATTTAATTAACCTCTTCTATCTATGCAAATCTTGGATGTGATCTGAGATATGTGTGGCTTTATCCTACCAAAATGTCAACACGATTTCAGTACCAACGTCATAACGCACTGGTAGCTAGAAGTGGTAAAGAAAATTCATCGCTAGATCATTGAACAAAGCGAAAGCTTCCCTAGGTAGCTCTATATACCATTTCACGATAGGCCCTGTAAGGGTGAGTTGAAATAGTCTCAAATGGATTGAGTTCTGATGTAAGGAATTCGAAGAGCACCATAGGTGAAAAGTAGTAACATGTTCACTTGGATCCTCTCCCAGTTTTCCATCAAACTTGGGTATGTACAAGGGAAGCTTAGTAGGGACAGCCAGCCAGGCTGGGTCATGAGCTACAAGATCGTCCGTCAATCTCAACAAGTCAGGAAGATTCAGCGTTTCAAGGAAAGGAAACCTAGGATGATGAGGTCAATGGACCGCTCCCTAATAGTTCTGATTCACATAGGTCTGATTACCACCATGGCCTTGGCCATAGTGCCCTCCTCTCGTTTGACCCGTATAGGGTGGAATGGAAGCACCATAGTGTGGTGGACCTTGGCTATTCAGAGCTACAAAGCCATAATTTGGAGAGTAAGCAAGTTGTTGATACCTGCACCCATAAGGTGAAGAACCCTGTCCATACTACGTCCCATAATAAGGTCCACAAGTCATCACATGCGATGTCCCATGAGACACTCCGTAGGTAGGAATATACACTCTGAAAGTAGGAATATACATACCGGAAGTAGGGATATACGCTCCGGAAGTAGTAACATGACCTATAGAAGTATGGACCTCTAGAATTATGAAGCAACGGGTAGTATGTAAACCTGAGACACAATTGGTCTAGTAATCGCAGTACGGACCTGACTCGTAGCAATGTTCTGACCCAAAGGACCATGTGAATGAGGTGGAGGGTGGACATTAAAAGAACTAGGGACAAAGGATGAAGGGACCTGAGTAATTATGTACATGTTATTCCCTATAGTCACTCATCTCGGATCTGGTATCCTAATAGGATCACTAACCCTAGACCTAGGAGGAATATGTGATGTAGCTTCCACCACCGAGATGGAAGGTGCAATGTGACTAGTGCTCCCAAACTTCTCTGCATGGTAAGGAATGAGAGTGCCCCCAGGCATAGTGCTAGGCTCGAACTCATATTCAACATGAAATGCCAAATCATGTGTAGGAAAACCAAAGATACCAGAACTACCATAACTAGTGCTTGCAGGTTCGAAATGAGTCTCATCATCCTCCAATATTCCATACCGATGATGCGTCAATGAGGAATCAACCCTAGAGTACGTAGGTCTATCATGAAAGGTTCCTATCTCATAAATAATAGGGCCTAACTCAGTCAAGTCGGGTGAAGGATCATAGGTAGGAGTAAACTCACCATCTTCCACATGAATGGGAGAAGGTGGTTTAGGAATACCTTCAACTTGGTCTCCCATGGTGTGTGAATCAATGTGCGAAGTAGTCCACCTAGACTGTCTATTTATCTCTCCTAAAGGAGGAGGATATGTAGAAGGTGGAAGTCCTGATAAACTACGAGAACAATAAGGAGACGCACCTGAATCCACAATGACTCAAGAAACATAAAAGACTCTCTATCTACGCAGAACCTAGGCAAGCTAACATGCATAGAGCAATCACCAATAAAATATAAATCCAAATACAAGAAATCAAGGGTAGGATAAGTGAGCTCTTGAATGAAGCAGGTATGTCTCACTTAGGAGAGGCTTGAGACTCCCATACACAACCAGCGGAGGTACGTAACCAATTATTGTGGCCCTCAGCTTCAACACGTAAAGCGACTGTGCTATCCGACCCCAACCTGGCCGGGTACCTACAGAATAACCCCTGCAAAGTACCCGCTCGATATCCTAGGTAAGGCCACTAAGGTCCCCTCAATATAATTAATGCTCATGCGGACAGTCGCAAGTGGGATTGACCGTATGGGCAGGGTAGCAAATCCCAAAACTCTCGAAAGAGCCCCCAGATACAAATACAATCCTGGAAATATCTTTGATTCTACTCAATTTTGACTAGGGGTCATCCCAATCAATAACCGCTCACACTGCCTTGTTCTTAACTCCATTTTGAGAGGAGGATCCTGAGAAACACTGGTTATACCAAGGATTTTACACACTCACCTAGACAGACACATACATGTTGTTGTTTAGTGGTCTCGAAGAATTGACTTACAATGAACTATTCCAATACCCTAAAACCTAAGATTGTTGGTGAACCCTATCAAATAAAATAGTGTAGTTCATTTTAATTAAGCACTGATTTTAATTGGCTTTATTACTCAAAAGAGGGATATGGTCGTGCAACTAATGGCATTATGACACAACATGAAGTAAAATGCACACCTAACAATCAATGCAAATGCATTGTGTCCATGAAAACAGGGTATGCTACTATGTGAAATGCACAATTTTCTTCAAATGATAAATGCAAGCTTTCCTATATGAAATCCTAACTAATACTCCAAAGCAAATCTAGTGGAAGTACTATGCAAAATGCAATGCATGACGATAAGCAAATATTTTTGGATTTTTTGAAATAAAATGAGATATAAAAAGCACAAAAATGATTCTACAACCCTCAGACTCTATAAGCACACTCAAGCAGCACTCAAGCAAAGCACCAAGGTAAAATAAAACTAATGCACTAATCCCAAAACAAAATATCGAAAATGCAATGACAAGAACATTCTTAAAAAATAAAATTTACCCTAAAAAAAAATGTCTCTGGTCAGAAACAGGGATGTATACAGACTCTAGCAATATCAAAGGAGACTCAGCAACCATCATAATTCACCCAACAACAATCAATATTCCTCTAAAAGGAAAAACTAAGGGCATACATGACGGTTCGCAATAAACCCACGTGTGTACGCGGAAATAACAGAGATACCCGCGTATATACATGACTTTGAGTTAAAAACTCACATACAGGAAGAAAAGTGCATAAAAATAAAGGCAAAGAGATAGGTTGAGACAAACTTCACACCAATCAGACACTACCAGGAAAACATGCCCCCAAACCCGACACAGAAACTAGAGAAAAAGAGCAATTCAAAGTCATTGAATGCCGATAGAAAACCCCCAAAGGACAACTAGTAGGAAGTCCCCAGCAGAGTCACCAATTTAGTTACGGAGAGAATTTCCTATGGCTTGGGGTACCACAACAGATAGCTTGACTCTAGAAATCAATCCTTTCCAATATGCAATAGAAATTAAATGTCTAACACTAAAGGATCAGACCTCGTACCTTATTCTGGACGGTTGGAGTAGATCCCCGTTGAGCTTTCCAACTTCAGCTTGAATTGATTAATCACGTCCTTAACAACAAGTAAAAAATACAAGCATACTATATATATTGGTGTTAGATCTATTCTAGCATATATAATCAACAATGTATAAGCATTTGAAATCATCCCATGCATAAAATATTCATTCAAACATACATTATTGGATAGGAAAATATATTTCTATTAATATAAAATCAAATATAACAATGGATACAACCTCTGTCGGCACGTCTGCGAATCGGAGAAACTGAATCCCCCACTTCGGCCTCCACAACATCAATCCTCCATCTCTCGATAGCAAGCTCACAAGCAAAAGGAAAGCTTGGGAAGAACACAAAAGTGCTCTAAGGGACAAAGGGATGCAGACTCAAGTACAAGTTCCAGCAACAATGACCTATAATTTATTTGCTCTCAATTCTATCATATGCCTTCAATGTACCAAAGAGTTCCTTATATATCTTTTCAAAGGGGTAATGAAAGGTCAAATCCAAGCAATCTCAAGGCATAGGGAAGGCCAAGAGTCAAGTGAGTCAGATCCATGTCAAGGAAATCTCCAAAAGGATTTGGATTTTGTACACATCCCGATGTATGCAGTTTTAGTGGTCAAACACATGTATATATGCGATTAAGGGTTTAAAAGTCGCGTATATGAATTTTTTCATGTTTTTAGGGATGGTCAAGGAAACATCAAAGGAAAAAAATGGTCCAAGGGTTCTAAGGAGTCTGCAGAGGGACAGGGGAAAGGCCATACAAGTGTGATTCACCTAGAGTGGTAAATTCAGCTATAACAGGGGTATCCTGGGATACAACGAAGGGAACAGCTTGCATAGTAATAGGCCCTTCACTGAATATTGTTCAAAGCTATTAAAAATGGATGACCTGGAAGGTAGAGGAGGTAGAGAAGGAGGGATTCTCACGGCACTAAGCATCCTCCCTATTGACCAACCTTGCATCTGGGAGGTGACCTATGGATCTATAGATGGGCTTAGTCCCATTATGTTGAGATCCCAACACCTTCTCTTGGTTGAAGAAGAATATAGGTGTAAGGTAGTCACCAAGTTAGGCCATCAACATTCAAGGTAAAAACAATTGTATATGTTTACAAATTTCTATTTATTTACTGCTTGTACACATAATGATATGAACTCTATGACATATTCATAAACCACTTGCAGCCACCTGATAATAGAAAAATAGAAAGACCTATACACCATACCAATTAAATCAACCCAACTCAGTTCATGATGCTAAGAGAGCCCTTAAAATTTATCAATTTACACTAAGATCAAAAAATATGCAGTCTTTGAGGACATAAGTCCCTGACTGCCTTAACCGTGGGAAGTACTTGGGCTCAGCCCAAAAATTCATTGTGAGGAGTACCACGGGAACCCCAAAGTAGCTGGCTGCTGAGAGGAGTTGTCAAGCAAAATGGGCAATGACCCCCACCGATTGAGTAGAAACACCCATGAGAAAAAATCCAAGCACTATCTTCTGGTAGTCTTGGTGGCCGAGTGACCGCCTAAAGCCAATAGGAATGCATTGAAATTGGTGTCCAAACATCATTCCCACCAGTTTGATACAATCTAACACAATTGATCCCCCACGCTCTTCCTCACGCCTAAGAGGAGAACCACCACCATTCGAGACATTAAACTGACACCGTTGAAACCGTTCTCAATGACCTCTCACACCATCAGAAGGCCACACAGCCTCTGATTCAGATTCAGACCCATATCAGTCTGAACCAAACCTCCATACTACACCATCAAGCCCCATGGCTAGTGCAAACCCGGATCCATTTTTTGGCATAGCCATAGCTAGTGGACCCATGTCCACACCACAAGTTCTCACTAACAACCCTACAGGTGGCCCCAGCATGGTCATGCAAACTATCATCAGTCAACTGCAACCACCCATAGTAACCACTCAGGTTGTCCCACTTGCAACACTTACGGGTAGTGGACCTTCCACATACACTGCCCCTCCTGTCACACCAGGGGGTAGTTGTTATACCAAAATCCTGTAATCATCATGTGATAAGACCTTTGACATACCTACTTGCCCTGAAATCCTAGCTTCTGGAGTGAAGACTAAATGGTTTCTTGTCATTCTATCATACAAATTCCTAGCACCGCTCATGCTCCCTTATCCAGGGGCGGTACCCCTATTCACACCGCTTTTCATTGGTTGTCCACAAGCAGTGCCACTACCTATCACCCTTGGTCCATAGGCGGTTATTACCAGAACTGCTCTATCAAAGAAGGAGAAGCATTGGTACCCTGGGCAAAAGGGTAAAAAGAGAAGCTTCTTGAGGCTTCTAGATGATAGGCCTTGCGATGTCTCTTATCCCTACTACTGTGGAATGGTTGAGCTCGAGATCCCTCATCCTAGGATCTTAGAGGCCACCTCACCCACTAATTTCTCAACCATCTCTATCCATTGAAGCCCTATATATATGAGCTCATAGCCATGGTTGAGGGGAGAACATTGAAGATATTGTTATGCTGTTGGATTGATTCTTGGCCCAAGATCATTTGGATAGAGCATAGAGAACTAGAGTCAGAGCTTTTGGGGATGAAGAGCTGGTTTCATGGAGATGCATGTCAACACTAAGGCTTGGTTGTAAATTGTTCATATTTCTAATGCAAGTTGATTTTCTGTCCCATATATATTGTTGATGTTTGATTTCAGACATATATTGCTAGATTCCTTAGTCACTAGCAAAGATTAGTAGATCATATTTTGGTTGCTTTGATTTGTTTCATGTTGAACTCTTTTGCAAGTACACGGGTGAACTATCAAGGCCTTGAATTCCAGATATCTATGGAATCTAGGGGGAGTTATCAACCTCTGTGATCTATTTGTTCTTGATCTAAACCATTCATACCAGCAGTTAACCTTGTTGTCTGCAGGCGGTGAAATATTTCAATCAACAAATCTGGTGACTCCATTGGGGAGTAGTTGTATTCAGTTGTTCTAATCGTCTTGGGTTTGCAGCTCTTGTCCGAATCCAGAATCCATTTTTTTCAACTCTTTACAGACAGATCTACTTTATGATGTGTATTATTCGAGTTTGAAATTTCTAGATCTGTTCAGATCTGTGTTATTTCGGTTTTTATGCTCTGTTACCATATTCAATTCGACAATATCCATCTTGATCTGGTCTGTTTTTTATCTGATCCATTGTTCTCTTTTTGTTTTGGCCATCTACAAGGAACCATGGCAATGCTTTGTGCGAGGAGCGGTGCCACTGCCTAAACATAGTGGACAGTAAGCGGTGCCACCGCCTGTATCTGGTTAGCAAAGAGCGGTGCTGCTTCGAAAACGCTCTTACAACACCTACAAAGCACGGAACCAGGTAGGCATTAGTCCAAAACCCCTTTTTCCTCATTTTTATTTGTAAAAATTTGGTATTTCGATTGCCTTCAGTTCTGTTATTAGTCTTGTGTTATTGAATCTGATGTGTGTGACTTGCTGCTTTGATGGTTTACGATTAATTTTGAGTGGAATTTCAAAATTTGTTTAGTCTTTTGATTGTTTATCCGCTTCTTTCTCATTGGTTGTGTTTAAAGAAGGATTTCTTGTTTTCTGAAAGTTAGGGTGCTCATTGAATTCTCTTTTCATTCCATGTATTGAAAGAAGAACATTAGATTAGCTTCTAGACTTCATTTCTTGCTTGCATAGTAAACTTCTTTTTCTTCCTTTCAAAAAAGAAAAGTTTTGCTTGAGATTGGGACATCATATTTGAGCGTTGGATTCAAGTTTTCTGATTGGCTTCATAAGCTTTCAGGACCTTTACGATCTTTCATCTCTCATGCATATAGGACTATCTTGATCAAAATAAAAAAAAATGGTAGTTTTAAGTTAGATTTGCTTATGTTTTTAATAAATTTGAAAAGTTAGAGTGCATTGGCATATGGGTGTGCTTGGTGTTTTTCTTTTAGGAAAAGAGATTCTCACCCTTCCCATTTACTTTTGGAAAGAGGAATTTGGTTTGTAGGAGTATTTTCTTGTCTTTGATTTGATGTTCATGACTGTTGATTAGTATTATTTTTGGTCTTGAAACAAAAAGAAAAAATACTCTCTTCCCTCCTGTATGTTGGCATATTGAACAGTAAAGTGAATATTTGCACAAGCATACTGCATGGTTTTACTTTTCTATCAAAACATCATGCATTCACCTAACCATACAAGTTAAAATCAATGGTAGTTGTAGGTTAAAATTTATGTAGTAACTTGAGTGATAGGTTAGAGACATGTTCGGGCGTCATAAAACGTAGGAGTTGTCGTTATTTGTCAGCATTACATTCCAGTACTTGCGTGGTTCTTCCACGTACCGTCGATATATCAAACGGCCTTTCACGTACCCTTGAGGTATATAGAAAGGTACTTCATGTACTCGATTGTATATCGGAAGGCCCCTTGTGTATGGTTGTGCATTAGACAACACTACTACCAATTCAAGCTCCCATGTACCTTGAGTATATCGGGAGACCCCACTAGGGTACCTTATCTATCTGAGCAAAGCCCTTTGGCTGTCTTTTTTGGAGCCATACACCAAAAATAGCATTTGGGGAGATTACTACGCATGTACCCTCAAGGTATATCATGAGTGGCAGCGGCTTGACAATCCTAGTGAGAGACCTCACTTTTGAACTCCTCCTGTCATTTTAAGTCTGCTTTTTTTGACCTATAGTTTGAGTAGGGAAGTCTTTTGGTGTGTGTTTTTTTATATTTTCAGACCCTAGGTTAGATAGGAACTATACACGCTGGCTGAGTTAAGATAGTCTAGGAAAGTATGAGGCTTGCCACTCAATTTCACTTCTGTTTCAGGAGGAAATCCAATGGAAGCTATCAACCGAGGAGCTGCTACCACCTCCCAAGTGGGAGATCATGTGGTGGAGGAAAGTGGAGTACCATATTCTTCACACTCGCCTCCCTTGGTCCAACAATGTTCTTGTGAGGATTTATTTCTCCATCCTCTCGTAGAAGATAATGTTGATGATACCCATCCGGATTTTGGTCCTAATGCTCCTTTCTGGGAGACACCTATCGGACAGGCCATTGCCTCATTTGGCACCCATGTAAATTCTCCTGAAAGTGAATAAGAACGTAGGAAATACTGTGCTACTATCCTCCATGCACAGGAGGTAGAAAAGCAGATTGACAACATACTAGGCTCTTCACCGGTTCGTTCCACATTCCTTCCTGTGGGATATCATTCACTAGCCGATTCTATGAGACCCATTGAACCGATTATAGATCGTATATTAACAACCCACAACCTAGGTCAAATTTCCACCCCTCTCACCTCTTATGTTATGTCTGGTACAAATCCGCTGAGATCTTTTGCATCTGGGGCCTAACCTTCAATTCCTATGTCTTCAGTACCTTTGAATGTTGGGGGGAAACCCTCGGCACAAACTACGTTATCTAATCCCGGATTTGTACCTAGTCAACAGGAGACCTCTAACATAGAAACATCTACAGTTTTTGTCCCTCCCACCCACACTAATGTGGTAAATCCCCCATCTAGTTTAGGTCATCCCTTGGGGGCACAAACTATGGCCATTCAGTCTTCTAGTGGTTATGGTTATCAAATACCTGTAGGTAATCATCCATCTAATCCTACTGGAATTCCATTCCCTAGTAACACTTTTATGCCATGGGGCCAACCCAACTGGCCTTACATTCCAACCATGGGAGGGATACCCATACATATTGCGGGAGGTGCGGGAGGACCACCTTATGGAGGTCCTCCCCCTAGGGGACCTAATGGTCCTAGAGGGCTTGGCAGTCCTCCTCTTGGTCTTGGTGGTCCTAGTGGTCCTGGGGGACCTAGTGGCTTTCCTCCTTATGGATATGTAGGGTCTGGTGGGCCTCCACCTAGTGGTTCCGATGGCTCTGGAGGCTTCCCACCTCCTGGAGGTTACAGAGGGTCTAGTGGTCCACCTCCTGGTGGTCCTGCTGGTCCCAGTGGTCCTGGTGGTCTTGGTGGCTCTGGCGGTCCTCCTCCTAGAGGCCCTGGTGGTCCTAGTGGTCCTAATTCTAGAAATCAACCCCCCATGGGCGGATTTCCCAGTAGTTCTTCCTCACAGCAACCTATTTTTCAATCAACCTATGGCCCTACCAGTAATTTCATGCCATATCAATATTACTAGTATGTGCATCCCAATAGACAGTTACCTTTCTTTGCAACTTTGGACTTGCCTGATTTGTCCAAGTTGATTAATGATCCCATTCAACATTGTTGGGGTGCGGACCTAACGGTCCTCAAAAGTGGTAACTCCATGGTTTTTGAGCAAAGCAGAGTTGCGCATCAAAATATTCTTAGGGGTGTCGGGGTTGAGTCAAAGCCCTCTTTATGTAATTGTCCATAATGTTTGGGTATAAGCCCATGAATTTCTAATAGTGCACTTGTATAAATAGGCACTCATGTAAAGATGTCAAGATTATCTAATGAGATGAGGATCATGTGATGCGAAGCTAAGAGATATTTTTGGGTTTTAAGGTCAAGTCCCAGCTGTGTGCGTGGACGACCTCTGCAGCTGAGTGCTCAGAGGGTTTTTGTAAGAACGGTTCTGCAGCTAAGTGCGCAGTTTTGGGTGATTAAGAGGATCTGCAGCTGAGTGCGTAGATCAGAACTGTGATTTTTGTAAAGAGTTGAATATAAACACAGTTTTGTGGATGTATCCCCTACACTGGGGGTGAACCACGTTATATCTTGTGTTGTGGTGGTTATTTTTTGTTGCTTCTATTATGTTTTTATGCTTTTGATAAGTAGGTGAATGCTAAAGTAAGATAACTGTTAATATTAACTTCGCTGTGAATTCCTAGTTAAGGGTTAAGCAAGAAACATCTTTATCTAATTGTGAAGCTATTCAAGTGAATGCCGAAGCTCTATTTTGTATAATTATTTGTTGTTAAGACTAAAGGTACAGTAATATCCCTCTTATGCTTGCAAAAACTTGATTCTGCGGCACCCCATAGCTGTTTCGGGTGAGACTGCAACCTGTTCGCAGGTTGTTACCGAAAGGGCCAACACTATGGGTCTTTTTGTTGGTGCGAAGATAATAGTATAAAACCTAGGTCTTCCTTATAGCCCAATAGACATAATCCCTCGTCGCCTCCCATTCCGGTAAAGTTACCATCGGACATTCCAAAATTTGATGGGAAACAGGGTGAAGATCTGCGGAACCATGTCATGACTTTTCATTTGTGGTGTTCCTCGAACTCCCTCATGGATGATTCTGTCAGGTTACAAATATTTCAAAAAACTTTGACCGGTATGGACGTGAATTGGTATATTGAACTCCCACAACATTTGTTTGTGGATTTTGGCTCGTTGGAAACCGTATTTCTTACGCACTTTCAGCTCCCTATTCATTATGAAATGGGCACTAATATTTTAACTTCTCTATGACAGAACACCTCCACCCACATTTTTTATCATATTCATGAGTGGAGAAGGCGGAGAAGGATTAATAAGGCCCCTATTCCAGATCAGTTGTTAGCTGATTGGTTCACTAAGTCCTTGTTGCCTCCTATTGCCTGAGATGTGGCCATGGGCAGCACCGTTACCGAAGAGCAGGATATTATTCGGGCTCAGTACCTAGACTTGGTCTATTCCTAGTCCAGGACCTTTTATGACCTGATTCCTCAAGCTCCTCGCCCTAGCACTGACCCTGCCAAGCCATCAACAGAAGTACCTATTGATGGGATTGTCGGTTCAATACAGTCCCCATCCATAGTGAAACCTGCCAAGCAAGCCCAAACTGCTACTCCTTCGACTCCCAAGGTTTCTATCGAGGTCAATTCTATTCAAAGTACTCAAACCTCGGGTAATAAAAAGAAAGGTAAAAATTGAAATAAAAAACCTGGAAACCAGCAAGATACCCCACAATCAACCCATAATGACAACAACACAGGGAAAAGGAAGGATAAATACCCTTGTTTGTTAAGTGGTGGTGACCACTTCTCTAAGGAGTGTCCCCGTCGAGATGAAATATCCTAGTTTTTGAAGTCTAACCCCGCACCTGCAGTACTTACGGATCCTTTCCCCTCTCAACAACAGCTGGTAGACCACATGTCGAACCAAGGTAACTCTAGTTCATCAGAGGAAATTTGTATGATGTCCTCAGATACCATCCATTTGCAAACTCGAAGGTAGAATTATGATAAACCCATAGATAAGCAAGAAGACCAATCTTCTTCAGGGAAAGCTCCCTCCACTAGTTCTCTAGAATCTTCATCTACTATTCCCTTGTCTATCGAGAAGCCTACTCTCGACATGATTTTGCACCCACCAAAGAGTACTCTTCGGAAGGATGTCTTNCCCTACACAGCGCAAGAACTTGTTGACTGCATTAGGAGCTATAGACCCGGATAACACTAACTTGATTCACTTCAATGTTGAGAACTATAAACCTAGATTACCGCATAGAATTTCTTTTCAGATCATTAGGAAAGTAGTGGGAAAGAAAATCTTTCGAATGGTGCTACATGAAGGAGCTTCGACCTTGGTGTTATATCTGACTTGTTGGAAAGCTCTTGGCTCTCCCGATCTTGTTACATCACCTACAACCCTTAAAGCCTTTGATGGATGAGGATTCCAACCCCATGGCCTCATATTATCCCTAGTGGTTGAGCTAGGGGACAAAACCATTTCCATCCAAGTAGAAGTGGTAGATGCCCCTTTAGATTATACCTCCTTTTAGGAAGGAATTGGTTCTATGCCATGAACATTGTTGCTTCAACAGTATTTCGAATGGTCCAATTCCCACATCTTGGGAGAATTGTTACTATTTACCAGCTTGATTTCTGTACGCCAGATGTTACTACCTCTATGGCTAATAACATCCCCATGTTAGGTCATTCCGCTCCTCCTTACCAGTCAATTGGGCTAGGTATGCTGAAGGATTCATCCCTTATGGGGATTTTTCCCTCCACTCCTCCTATCACAGATACCGCGATAGTACATATGATTGCTAAATTCAATATTGAGCCCCAGGGAACAAATGTTGTTGATTCCACCTTGTTGAGCCTGCAGGAAGCTATGTATGACACCATTCAAACTTTATTTTGACGATCACACTAATGGCATTCATTTAGTGGCTTCAGATCCTTACCATTCACCATACTGGTTAGCACTTTCTCTTTCGGTTCTAGAATATCTTTCCGTGAATTTTCCTTCCGATGAGTCCATTATAGAGATCATGAACACGGCTTAGCCTATTTGGGAGGATCACCATCATAGATCCATGTTCCTACCCAACACCAGTTCGGGCAGCTTTGATTTTGCATCCTTGTTTCCTACTAATATTGTCAACGTTCCACAAAATCCTATATTGTTGCAAGATACATATTCTGAAGGAAACCTTTGCAACATTACTCAAACGAACCTAATTGACATATCAGCCAAACCTGATGTTATTGAGCATGTTCACGTTGGGCAGAAATGCTCCACAGATGAATCTGAAGCATATAAGGCACTTTTTAAGGAATTCCGTGATATTTTTGCCTGGTCCTATGAAGAGATGCCGGGGATTGACCTTTCCATTATGGTTCATGAGATTAAAACTTATCCCATGGCTAAATCTGTCAGGAATAAACTTAGGCAAGACCATCCTAGGAAGGTCGTAGCTATTAAAGCTGAGATTGACAAAATTTTGAAAACTAGTTTTATTTATCCTGTACCTCTGACAGAATGGGTATCGAACGTTGTCCCTATCAATACAAAGCAGGGCACCATTACAGTCTGTATCGAATTTAGGGATTTAAATAAATCTTGTCCCAAATACAACTTTCCTACCTCGCACATCGATCAGATTATCGAAAACTGTGTTGGAAGTGTCATCTTTTCATTCATGGATGGCTACTCTAGATAGAATCAGATTGAGATATTGTCCACCGATCAGCATAAGACAGAATTCATTTTCCCATGGGGAACCTTTTCGTATAAGAAGTTACCTTTCAGCTTGAAAAACAATGGTGCCACGTTCTAGCGTGTGATTTCCTATGCATTTCATGACATTAAACATATTGTTGAACCGCACCTTGACACCCTCCCTGCTCATTCATAGCGAAGGGAGGACCACCCTGGTCATCTTCGACACATATTCCTGAGATGTCGTCATTATAATATATGGCTCAATCTACATAAATGTGTTTTTTGCATTGAGACGGGACGTCTGCTTGGCTTTGTGGTATCCAAATATGGCATTCAGATCAATCCTTTGAAGATTGCTGCCATCATTAATCTACCAACCCCAACCACCATCCTTGAACTCCAAAGTTTGTAGGGGAAGGAAAACTTTCTCCGTCGTTTCATGTGCAATTTTGCTGAGAAATCGCATGGTTATATGCGTCTCCTTAAGAAGAACACTACATTCTTCTGGGATGACTAGGCCCAATGTTCCTTTGATTGTCTTAAGCACGCTATGACTCATTCACCCATGATACACCCCCCACACTATTCAAAATATTTTCTCATGTATATTGCTGCCTTCGCTACTACCATCGCCATGGTTTTAGTGCGGGACAATCTCCATGGTCAGGAGCATGTGATTTATTACGCTAGTAAGAATCTCATTGATTCTGAAACCCGTTATTCACATGTGGAGAAGATAGCTTTGGCCACGGTCATTGCTGTGCAAAAATTTCGTCACTACATTATGCTTCACACTACCACCGTATTGGCAGACCAAAACCTGATGTACTACATTCTGACTCATCAGGTACTCGGGGACAAGTACTCCCATTGGATTGTCATCCTTCAAGAGTTTGATCTTGAGTTTGCCAAGGCTACATCAAAGAAATCCTTGGTTTTTGCCAAGCTTATATGTGACCTTCCCTGTGCTACCATAGAATCTGAGCCCAACGATTCATTTCTGAATGAATTCATGTTCCTAATTAGCACTACTGATCCTTGGTATGGATATTTGTTGATTTATCTCCAAACCCAACATTTTCAGTTGCATCTATCTCGTGATGATCATCGCCACATTCGTCACCACGCAAAATACTACCTCATCTTGCATGATACCTTGTATAGATGTGGGATTGACTCCATTCTCTAGCGATGCCTCACTCATGAGGAGGCTGAACATGTGGTAAATGATTGCCACTCTAGAGCATGTGGTGGTCATTTATCTAGGATGGCTACAACCCAGAAAATTCTTCGTGCTGGCTATTTTTGGCCTTCTGTATTCGAAGACTGTCATGAGGCTGTTAAGAAATGCCCACCATGCCAACATTTTTATCCCAAAAATTGCACCCATCCTACTCTGCTTCAACCTGCCATTTCCATTGGCCCTTTTTCCAAATTGGGGATTGACTTCATGCACTGTAAACCTACCTCAGCTGGGGGGCATGGTTACATCATCGTAGACATGGATTATTTTACAAAATGGGCTGAGGCCATGCCTACATATTCAAAAGATGGTAAGACTGTCACTCTCTTCTTGTTCAATCATATCATAACTAGATTTGGAGTTCCGCAGTCCATCGTCACTAATCACGGATCCCATTTCCGTAATCAAATGATGGAGGAATTGAGTTCCAAGCTAGGTTTTCTCCATGAAAACTCTACGCCGTATTATCCAAAAGCTAATGGTCAGGTAGAGGCCACTAACAAGGTTTTGAAAACTATGCTTTGTTAGATGGTTGGAGATCATAAATCCAATTGGAATATCATTCTTTTTCTGCTCTTTGGGCTTATCGGACTTCCATGAAAACAGCTACTGGTTTCACGCCATTCCAGCTTGTCTATGGAATTGAAGGTATCTTGCCTATCCAATGTCAGATTCCATATTTACAACTCACCGTCGAACTTCTCTCAGATACTTCCACAGAGGAAGCGAGATTTTTATACTTGAATAACCTTGATGAGACTCGTAGAGATGCTACCTTAGCTATTGAGGCACATAAGAAACGCGTCAAGGTGTAGTACAATAAATCCATCCAGTATCGTGTTTTCAACGACGGTGACCTAGTTTTGACTTATGACCAGAGATATGACAAGCTAGGAAAGGGTAAGTTTGAGTCTATGTGGTATGCACCTTTCATTATTTCCAAGGTGTTAGATAAAGGATCCTATGAGTTGGTGGATTATAATGGAATCCCTTTAGGGAAACCTCGCAATGGGTTGTACCTGAAAAGGTACTATGCCTAGGTATTCTTGGATGGTATCTTGTATATATGTATATTGATTGAATTTTAGTGTGTTTTCAGTATTTTCAAAATCCTAAAGCTATCAGCTTTCAGTATACATGTCTCATCTACTTGTGGTGCTCGTGATAGCACATCACCACTCGATCCACCTTGCGAAGTAGCCTGCTGAATCGGCCTGGTACTCCTACTGTAGATCTTTGATATCTAGTTGGGAGATCATCTATGTCATCATCTAGGATGTCTAGAGTCAACCTCTCGAGGTTCTCCTCCAGCTCCCTAGTGATATCATCACCCTATGGCACGAAGCGAGCCCTAGATTTCCTGTCTAATGGAGATGCTCCTCCAGGTCTCACTACTCCAACATCTGCATAAAGACAAATAGGTCTCGTCACTTGTCATAAAAAATATATATATATAAAACATGAAAAACATAAAAAAAAATTCATCTTTATGGTTTCTTGTTTCTTACCAATGTCTCACCACTGCTCTCCAGGTGAGAGTGGTAGGTTAGAATCACCTATAAAATCTGTGCCCGCATAGGCATAGTCCTCGACCATGAGCATCTGATCCCACAAACATCTGAAGAATGCATCGCTGAACTTCACTCTACCCCTACCCACTCCCGTGCGATCCATGAGTTGGACCCACCTCAGCATGCGAGGGTCCCATGCTCTTAGACTCCGAAAAGTCACCTAGGGCCTCATCTGGGGGACCCGCTCGAAGAAGAAAAAAGATAAGATGGAACCAAAGACAAATTGCTTTAGCTCTCCCTACCGAAATTTAGTCACCTAATGCTTGAATATTGAAGCAATGCTTTCACCCAGTTGAACACCGTAGGTGCCATTACCTCTAGGGAATACACCATATGTACCCTAGAAGCCTGAGGTACACCTTAGCTCCCTGCCATCCTCTGCATGGTGAATAGAACGATCCGTAGAGCCCTGTCTTTCACTGCCCTGATGGGGATTTTCTTCCCCGATGTACCTGTACCTAGTGCACAGTGTCGATCTATGAGCTCTCTGGTGGTAATTTCCCTGCCATGGGAACCAGTCAGTGAGATAGGGGCACCCCGTCTCGATAGGCCAGTCAGGAAGTATATGTCCTCTACCTCCATTGTAAGTATATGTGCCCCCACCTCAAAATACTGATGTTTTGGATTCCACATTCTCAGGATGTGCTCCAGTAGTCTCTCATGGGACACCATGCTTGGTGTCTGGAATAACTTTATAAGTCCATATTTTAGGAGTGCAACAATACACACTGGATTCCTTTCAGCAGCAGCATCCTCGTCATCATTAGTTCTTTCCTTCCATATCACCATATTTTGGAAGCCTAGACCTGCCAAAACAACCATGGTATACATCAATATCATCCTTAAATCATTATAAATCGAAAGAATGAGCTAGTTTTGTATATATCATTGGTTAAATTTCTCCACGGCCGGCACTGCCTGTGCTTTGATGGAGACAGGTAGTGGCACAGCCTGTTCACCTTGTCTTCGGCATGGTTCTCGGGTGGCACCACCTATCCCACAAGGGGTAGTCACGGTGCCCGCAAATAGGATTTTAGGGCTTGCCAAATAGGCCTAAAACCCCATCAAAACCCAAAATGAAATCTATGAAATGAAATAAGAAGGTATTAGCTCTTACCTACAACTAACGAGACTGAAAACGGACGGTGGAAACTCCCAGTATCAGCTGTGGAAGATCTGGCTAAAAAAATGCTCCAAGTGCTCTTTTCCAAGAGGTAAATAGTGAAATGTTTGGTTTTTTACTATGTACCTGCCTTATATATACATTTTTTGGGTCTGACTTAGTATAGTTTTGATAATACATCATGTTCTAGTCAAAATCTATTTGTCGTAATCCTGTAATGTTGATTTTGGATGCATTTAACACTTGTTAATGAGTCATCTACAGGTTGATTTTAGTAAAAAGATTTGGAAAGTTTGTTTATGGATTTTTTGTACTTTCACAAAACAAAAAGTTCGTTGAGCGTTTATTATGACCATTTGTCACGCTCGTTCAAATCTAGTATCAAATTTTCGAGTCCGTTTTCGAATATTTCTAGGCTCGCAAAATACAATATTGTGTAAATAAACGTTATGGAGTCTTCTTTTCACATCTTCTTTTAGAATCCTTAAACATGAAAAGATATCCAAGTCCATTTTCGAATCTTTCCATCCTCGTAAAAAGTGACATTGCAGAAAGAAACTTCATGGAGTTCTCTTTAAACCATTTTCAGACAACCTAAATATGAAAATATCGTCAAGCGATCTTGTCTTCTTTGTGCTCGTTAAAGTATTTGAAGAGTTGTCTATCCGACAGTAGGTTATCTCTTTCTCAGTTTGGACAGTACTACTTACGAGAAAGGAATGCTCCAGCCCATCATGGCTGGAAGTGTCAAAACCCCAAATTTTTGAAAAATTTAAAACTTTTAAAATAACAAATAATCACATTAAAAGCAGTTGTTACTGGTTGATTAGTTTATGCTATTAAAAATGTAACTGATTAGTTATTTAAATACTCTGTACTTTGAAAAGCATTTTTCTTTTCAGCTACTGATTAATTTTCTGTTTGCGACATAAGGTGATTTGTCGTAAGGGCTGGGCTTACTTAGTTTTCGAGCTAACGCAGTCATTTTCTTCTATTACAGATATACAGGTAAGAAGTATGGTTCGATGCTAGCAAGTCTTTGAAGTTACAGTTCAGATTCTGCATACAATTTGTTTAGTAAAAATTATACATGCTAGACAGAAAAATATCATACCTTTCAAGGTAATATCTTGTTATTTCTGCTATATTTTCCTTTGGGACTTGTTACAAAAATGAAATGCATTTTTCATAAACACACAGTAGGAGACTATACCATACAGGGTCATGAGGTTTAGTGGGTTTATAAGTACGAAAAACTTAACTGTATGTCCTGAAAAATAAGTATAAGAACTTATAAACTATTCTTTTACCTAAGAGCTTATCATGGTAGAAAGATCATAGCTTCACAGGTTTATCCCTTTTTATCAAGTTATATTAATAACATTTCATGCTTATCTTGCATACTATTAAGTCTTCAACTGATGATGTCTATTATTAAGTCAATCCATAAATTCTCTTATTGAAACATCTAAGATTTACTATCTGAAACAAGTATCCCAATTATAGTTTAAAGGTCTATAATTCTCTTAGAAGTCTTAACTCATTTCAGAAATAATCAAAAGATTGGAAACCCAAAGCTGTTATAAATCAATCCTAAACTCATTATCTTCAATTAATTTATAAAGTATCAAGACTAGACTTTCAATAAAGAAGATAGAAAGATTATGTCAATTCTATTCTACCTTGCTTACGGAGTTTTCTCATAAAAAATTCAGAGTTTGGGAGTGACATGGTCTAAATGTCACTAAAAGAATGCTATGACTATAGCTAGGATGAGTTATCTCTATCCATAAATATTTAGTTTATTAAAATATAACAACCAAATCGAATGATGAATAATCCTTATAGAAACATCATTTTGATTGTGTATAATTACATGTATTAAGGAAAAGATAGGCTATTATCTTCTTTTGAAATTCAAAATGGTTGGCATAAATATTTTAAATTATGACCATTAATACATACCAAAATCTACAATCCCATGACTCTTTAAACACATATCAACCTTTAAGCTGGAGTGCACTACGCTATGGTATAAACCATACAAGCGCTATGATCATAACTATATTCATTGGATTTAATTTACATGCGATATGTAATATGCCAATATATAATTAATAATTTTATGACATATAATAAACAATATATATGCCATACACTATGTATAAACGTCGTGCTAAGACTAAACAATATAAACAACACGATTGTAATCATTTGACTATTGTTCCAACCATACGTAGCATGGATTATGTTTAGGCTTTATACTAATCATGTATTATGGAAAACAATGATGTAGGTATAATCCAAGGTGTAAAGCTTCCAAAAGAACATTCCAGCGATGATTTTGGTTGTTTACAATCATAGGTCGTGGACTTTGGAGTGATATCCATATTGTTGCAATTATTAAAACATTACGTGGATGCATCTGAGCCATTCCTTAACGCTATAAGAAGTTGACCAAACCCTAACTCTTCAGTCCTCTTTGCCCTCGAGCCCTTTGGCCGCTTTGCAATTTCTTCGGAATACACTGCTGTGTGTTGACCTTCGTTGCACCTCCTGGTACTCCAGCTCCTCGCGAGCTCTGCCATTGCAAATGAGGGTTGTTAGGTTGTGCATTTTCTTGTTGTTTACATTTGTAGATTCGTCGCAGCTTGGTTGTTTGGTTCTATGACAGTCCTGCTCCTCTTAACACTGTGAGAGTGAAAGTCCTTCCAGAATATCATGGCTAGTGCTATTTGCAGGCTGTAAGTTAAAGGATAGAGAGGGATGTTGCAGTCGTAGAGTTTGTACTTCATTGCTAAATCGCTGGGGTTTCTTGTGTATTAAAAGATTAAAGAATTTAAAGCCAGAGTCCTTTGCCGTCGTTCTGGCAGGTTATCCACTTAGTTGGCTGCGCCATTAACTTGAAGGATACCCAAAGCTACTAAAATCAGGTATGCACTATTTTTATGCTGTCGAGTACTCCATAATATTGCACCTTTTATATTATTGTGAACAATAACTGACAGTTGGCTTTGGAATGGTAATGTAGGTGTCTACCTGCTACATTGTCCGCTGCAAACCTAAAGAGAATCAAGATTTCGATAGCGTAGGCCACGGTAAGCCTTGGTCCTTCCACGGCTCATCTCCTTTGTCTGTAACCTTAAGAGGTTGTGCTGGCTGGTCAAAGCAGCCCTGGTTGTCCTCCATGCGTTAAGGGTTAATTGTTTTGTTTATAGTTTTTACATCTTAAGGGTAAAACCCTAGCTCTTAAAAGAGCCCTCCGGCTACAGCCATGAATGTAAAGCTTTGATTTTTAAATACTGTAAGTTTTGTAAAAGTATTTCAGGCGATAAGCCTTCGCATTATTACTGGGTTAATGGGTTTTTACAGGTTGTGAGCCTTGTGTTTACTGTTTTAAAGTTTTATAGGCTGTGAGCCTTGCATTTACAGCTATGGGTTATTAACTGAACAGAGTTTTCAATTCTTATGTGATTACTTGTCATGGGTAGGGTTTTTACCCTCCATTCTACCATATTTTGGAAACTGGTTCTTTTTCTGGCATTTACTTAATGCAGTACTAAAAGATAAAAAAAAACAAAAGAATGCTTACTGTGTTTATTTAATAACCCAACTGTAAATTTTATTAGTTATTCTTATTTGATGAAGAGGCATTTATCTCGTTTAGGATTCTGCTTAGGTTTAAATATGCTTAAGCTCGATTATTGAGCGTTTTGTACTCATACTATTTCTTTTGTTACAGATTTATACCTTTGATTTATTTATAGCATTATTACTTATTTTAAAACTTTACAATATATAGGTAGCCTTCAGGCTTATAATATTGTTTGTATGATGCGGCTGTAGTGAATAAATGACTATTTCTTATTTATTTATTACTTAGTTGCAAGGATTATAGATTTAGGGTTTTAACCCTGTTCTGCAGTTTGTGAAATTATTGTTTTTATATTTTAATAATGATTATTAAAATGCTAATCTATTGAAATCCTTTAATTAATACTAACGTCCTTTAATAACGTTTATTTACTTTATAAAACATATTAAAAGACTAGTTCGTAAATATTTTATTATTTACATTCTATGTATTAATAAACTAAGTTTCTATTTGTATATTATTACACTACTTGTATGATATTATGTTACATCGTAGATATTATAATATAATACTATTCCTTGATATTATTATGAATATTGTTTTAATATTATATACCCATTATTTGGTTCTAAAGTTTGAATATTTCTTTATAGTACTTATCTAATAATAAAGTAATTTTTATATAGTATTTATATAAACACTTGTATATAAAATATCATCTATTTACCAGATTTAAAATAAAAATAACAGTTATGAAAATATACTTTAACCTAGCTGAACAAATGAGTGCACAGTAACTTGGAAAATTTACATTCTCTGTTATAATGCAGACTGTTACTAATATACTTAAATTGTAACATCTAACAGATAAATACCTATATCCTTCTGTCTGTAATGTATTTATATAAAAAAAATTAAAGGAAAACAAATATAACTTACACTGAAAAAAATACTTAGTCTATCTTTTCATCTTTACAGTTAGTACTTCCAGAAAACAAAAATACAGTACTAGAATAGTTTTTAAAACTGTAGAAAGATAACTCATGAATTTATAAAACACTTCTAGTAAATGCAAGTAAAATAGGAAACTCAGTTCAGAAGTATACTACTTCTCAACACTGAGATGCTGTGCTAGAGTACAATCTGGTGATACCAGATGTGGAAAAACACAGTGAATACTAACAGGTTTTGTTAATGGTAATCGGAAATACTAACTTTACTGAAACTAACTACTCACTCAAACATATAAATACACATAACATTCATCTATTCATACTCAGAAAACATAAAGAAATGAATGGCAGAACCTGTTTAAGCTGTGGACAACAACAGCAATGGGAGGCCGTTCCTCCCTATCAACTCCTGGAGAGCGCTCAGACAATGAATTCTCAGGACCCCCGAGCTTGCTCTGGTCTCCCTGGCTGGAACTAGGTGTAGCAAAGTCAAATACCAGTCTCAACTCAGTATTAACTCAGAACTTATCAGTAAGTTCTCCCAGCTAGAAAGCTGTAAAATAACCAAGTTACTGCAGCATTCCTCTCAAACAACTTCCTTACTATTTTTCCCTCTTCCTCAATGAATTTCCTGAATAACATTCGCCTGAATGCATTCTCTCTGGAAAATAACTGAGCAGCCTGAGCTCTCTTCATTGAGTACTTTTAAATATTGCCTAGGTCTTAGTTGGGTTAACTGTCATTTAATGAGCCACCTTCTCACATTCCACTTTATTGGGGAATCATGACCCCAAATATAGGGAAGTTTCCACCTGCAACTTAGGAAGTGTTTGAGGATGCTGCCACTTGTCTTTTGCCTGCCACCTAGTTCCATCCACCAGTTTGACCAGTAACCTCTTTTTAACAGCTCTCCCATGCTGTTGTCTCCATAATTTATTTATTAAATAATAAAATATTCTGAATTACACTCCATTATTGTTGACTCTGCTGAGTCATCAATCCCTAATTAGGATTAATTTTAACATAATGTCTCAGAAATATAATAAAACAATTTACATAATTTTACAAAATTGGGGTATGTGACATACACACCCCCTTAAAATGTAACATCATCCTCGATGTTACTTATTCTTCATCCTCTGCTACCTCCTGGAACAGATTCAGGTATGCTCCCTGTATCTTACTTTCCAGTTCCCAGGTATCTTCTTCAGGACTAAGGTGCTTCCATTGCACCTTCAACTATCCAATTGTGCGATTTCGCAGAGTAATTTCCCTCCTCCCGAGGATACAGTCCGGTTCCACCAGAACTTCTCCTTCTGGTTCCACCTGTACATCATTCCAATCAATTACATGAGTAGCATCATGAACATATGTTTTCAGAACAAAAATATGAAAAGCATTATGCACTTTTAAGTTAAGGCGGTAACGCTAGCTGATATGCAACTTGACCAATTCTGGATAAAATTTTCAAACGGACCACAGTAACGTGGTGCTTGTTTTGCACAACTCCCAAGTCTTAGGGAGCTCTTTTTTGGTCTTACCTTTATAAACACGTTCTCACCCACCTGGAACTCTTTAGGAGTTCTTTTCAAATCTATTTGGCTCTTTTGCCGATCCTGTGCTACCTTCAAATTTTCATGCATCTGTTTCAAAATCTGTTCCATTTCCTTCAATAATTCTGAAATTCTTCTAGTTTACAAACTCTTTTTTCTTGAATTCAGACTGATTACCATTATTTTTAACCTTCCAATTGGCTATTCCTTCCTTCTTTTTGTTCTGTTCAAAACAGAAATTTGATTTTCACATGGCTTCTTCCAGAGTTTTGGGGTTATCATATTCGATTCTGTCTTTTATATGGTATGGCAAGCAGCTGAGAAACCGTTGTACCTTCGGTTTCTCACCAACTAAATACGGCACATACCTTAACAGACTTAAGAACTTGTTGTTTAAGTCTTTCATAGTCATGGACCCAAGCTTTAACTCATAAAACTCCTTGGCCCTTTCTTCATAGTACTGTTCAGACAGGAACTTCTTCTTGAAGTACCTTTTGAAAGCACTCTAATTGACCTCTTTTTATTTAATCCCTTCAACCCTCTTCAAATCTTGCCACCATATATCTGCCTTCCCTGAAAGGTTATATATGGCCATTCTCGCCTTCAGCTGGTTTGAATAATTATAAATCTGAAAGTATTTTCTCATCCCAGATAACCAGGATTCTGCCTCTTCTCCTTTTTCCGTTTCTCCATTGAAAGTTGGGGGTTTTATTTTTTTGAACTCCCCAGAAATCTCTTCGTAAGGTCTGTACTTTTTCTTTCTCTTATAAACTTCTGCTTCACTACTATCACTGGTAGAATAATAGCTTTGTTGTTCCTTAAGGCCTTCAGATGAGGAACTACTATTAGATTTAGCTAGTTTCATCTTTTTTGACCCTTTTTGATGACTAACTTCTTTAGATTCAGACCTTCTATTCTTCCCTTCAGTCTGAAATTTCTCTATTAGAATTTGATTTAACTCCTCTTGAGTCTTCAGAATTCGTTCATTATCCTTCTTGACTGATTCTAATTCAGTCTGTAAACCTTTTATGGTCTGCATTAACTCTGAGGAATGAGTTGTCATCTCCTCAATCATAGGTTCTCTAGACATTTGTCTGGTCTCAGTGTTTGGAGATTCCTCCTCAGCATATTCTCCTAAATTCTCCATACCTGTTTGTTAGATTCAGAAAAATAATTTTCTGCTTTTCACATAAAACAAAAGTACAGATTAGTATATTATTTTTATTGTTACACGGAAAGTAATTGGGCCACATCAAGGCCTAGTGTTTGAACCATGCTCTGATACCACATGTCAAAACCCCAAATTTTTGAAAAATTTAAAACTTTTAAAATAACAAATAATCACATTAAAATCAGTTGTTACTGGTTGATTAGTTTATGCTATTAAAAATGTAACTGATTAGTTATTTAAATACTCTGTACTTTGAAAAGCATTTTTCTTTTCAGCTACTGATTAATTTTCTGTTTGCGACATAAGGTGATTTGTCGTAAGGGCTGGGCTTACTTAGCTTTCGAGCTAACGCAGCCATTTTCTTCTATTACAGATATACAGGTAAGAAGTATGGTTCGATGCTAGCAATTCTTTGAAGTTACAGTTCAGATTCTGCATACAATTTGTTTAGTAAAAGTTATACATGCTAGACAGAAAAATATCATACTTTTCAAGGTAATATCTTGTTATTTCTGCTATATTTTCCTTTGGGACTTGTTACAAAAATGAAATGCATTTTTCATAAACACATAGTAGGAGACTATACCATACAGGGTCATGAGGTTTAGTGGGTTTATAAGTACGAAAAACTTAACTGTATGTCCTGAAAAATAAGTATAAGAACTTATAAACTATTCTTTTACCTAAGAGCTTATCATGGTAGAAATATCATAGCTTCATAGGTTTATCCCTTTTTATCAAGTTATATTAATAACATTTCATGCTTAGCTTGCATACTATTAAGTCTTCAACTGATGATGTCTATTATTAAGTCAATCCATAAATTCTCTTATTGAAACATCTAAGATTTACTATCTGAAACAAGTATCCCAATTATAGTTTAAAGGTCTATAATTCTCTTAGAAGGCTTAACTCATTTCAGAAATAATCAAAAGATTGGAAACCCAAAGCTGTTATAAATCAATCCTAAACTCATTATCTTCAATTAATTTATAAAGTATCAAGACTAGACTTTCAATAAAGAAGATAGAAAGATTATGTCAATTCTATTCTACCTTGCTTACGGAGTTTTCTCATAAAAAATTCAGAGTTTGGGAGTGACATGGTCTAAATGTCACTAAAAGAATGCTGTGACTATAGCTAGGATGAGTTATCTCTATCCATAAATATTTAGTTTATTAAAATATAACAACCAAATCAAATGATGAATAATCCTTATAGAAACATCATTTTGATTGTGTATAATTACATGTATTAAGGAAAAGATAGGTTATTATCTTCTTTTGAAATTCAAAATGGTTGGCATAGAGATTTTAAATTATGACCACTAATACATACCAAAATCTACAATCCCATGACTCTTTAAACACATATCAACCTTTAAGCTGGAGTGCACTACGCTATGGTATAAACCATACAAGCGCTATGATCATAACTATATTCATTGGATTTAATTTACATGCAATATGTAATATGCCAATATATAATTAATAATTTTATGACATATAATAAACAATATATATGCCATACACTATGTATAAACGTCATGCTAAGACTAAACAATATAAAAGACACGATTGTAATCATTTGACTATTGTTCCAACCATACGTAGCATGGGTTATGTTTAGGCTTTATACTAATCATGTATTATGGAAAACAATGATGTAGGTATAATCCAAGGTGTAAAGCTTCCAAAAGAACATTCCAGCGATGATTTTGGTTCTTTACAATCATAGGTCGTGGACTTTGGAGTGATATCCATATTATTTCAATTATTAAAACATTACGTGGATGCATCTGAGCCATTCCTTAATGCTATAAGAAGTTGACCAAACCCTAACTCTTCAGTCCTCTTCGCCCTCAGGCCCTTTGGCTGCTCTGCAATTTCTTCGGAATACACTGTTGTGTGTTGACCTTCGTTGCACCTCCTGGTACTCCAGCTCCTCGCGAGCTCTGCCATTGCAAATGAGGGTTGTTAGGTTGTGCATTTGCTTGTTGTTTACCTTTGTAGATTGGCCGCAGCTTGGTTGTTTGGTTCTATGACAGTCCTGCTCCTCTTAACACTGTGAAAGTGAAAGTCCTTTCAGAATATCATGGCCAGTGCTATCTACAGGTGTAAGTTAAAGGATAGAGAGGGATGTTGCAGTCGTAGGGTTTGTACTTCATTGCTGAATCGCTGGGGTTTCTTGTGTGTTAAAAGATTAAAGAATTTAAAGCCAGAGTCCTTTGCTGTCGTTCTGGCAGGTTATCCACTCAGTTGGCTGCGCCATTAACTTGAAGGATACCCAAAGCTACTAAAATCAGGTATGCACTGTTTTTATGCTGTCGAGTACTCCATAATATTGCACCTTTTATATTATTGTGAACAATAACTGACAGTTGGCTTTGGAATGGTAATGCAGCTCTCTACTTGCTACATTGTCCACTGCAAACCTAAAGAGCATCAAGATTTCGATAGCGCAGGCCATGGTAAGACTTGGTCCTTCCACGGCTCATCTCCTTTGTTTGTAACCTTAAGAGGTTGTGCTGGCTAGTCGAAGCAGCCCTGGTTGTCCTCCATGCGTTAAGGGTTAATTGTTTTGTTTACAGTTTTTACATCTTAAGGGTAAAACCCTAGCTCTTAAAAGAGCCCTCTGGCTACGGCCATGAATGTAAAGGTTTGATTTTTAAATACTGTAAGTTTTGTAAAAAGATTTCAGGCGATAAGCCTTCACGTTATTACTGGGTTAATGGGTTTTTATAGGCCGTGAGCCTTGTGTTTACTTTTTTAAAGTTTTATAGGCCGTGAGCCTTGCATTTACAGCTATGGGTTATTAACTTAACAGAGTTTTCAATTCTTATGTGATTACTTGTCATGGGTAGGGTTTTCACCCTCCATTCTACCATATTTTGGAAACTGGTTCTTTTTCTGGCATTTACTTAATGCAGTACTGAAAGATAATAAAAAAAACAAAAGAATGCTTACTGTGTTTATTTAATAACCCAACTGTAAATGTTATTAGTTATTCTTATTTGATGAAGAGGCATTTATCTCGTTTAGGATTATGCTTAGGTTTAAATATGCTTAAGCTCGATTATTAAGCGTTTTGTACTCATACTATTTCTTTTGACACAGATTTATACCTTTGATTTATTTATAGCATTATTACTTATTTTAAAACTGTACAATATATAGGTAGCCTTCAGGCTTATAATATTGTTTGTATGATGCGACTGTAGTGAATAAATGACTATTTCTTATTTATTTATTACTTAGTTGCAAGGATTGTAGATTTAGGGTTTTAACCCTGTTCTGCAGTTTGTGAAATTATTGTTTTTATATTTTAATAATCATTATTAAAATGCTAATCTATTGAAATCCTTTAATTAATACTAACGTCCTTTAATAACGTTTATTTACTTTATAAAACATGTTAAAAGACTAGTTCGTAAATATTTTATTATTTACATTCTATGTATTAATAAACTAAGTTTCTATTTGTATATTATTACACTACTTGTATGATATTATGTTACGTCGTAGATATTATAATATAATACTATTCCTTGATATTATTATGAATATTGTTTTAATATTATATACCCGTTATTTGGTTCTAATGTTTGATTATTTCTTTAAAGTACTTATCTAATAATAAAGTAAATTTTATATAGTATTTATATAAACACTTGTATATAAAATATCATCTATTTACCAGATTTAAAATAAAAATAACAGTTATGAAAATATACTTTAACCTAGCTGAACAAATGAGTGCACAGTAACTGTAGCTAGGGTTTTATCCCTAGCTTGTGCGAATGAGCACCTACTAAGGAGAATGGATTCCTTAGTAGCAGTTCAATAATATGTGAAATAAAAGATGCTAAACAGTAATAAAAATTAATCTAAACATGTTCATGAAGCAAAACAAGAAAAAGTAAAGAATGATTTTTTTTATTGATCTGACCTCCAATGTGGAGGTTGGTGAAGCCCGTTGTGCTGATCCGAGAGGTTGCTCTGAGCTCCAGCTGCTCCTTCTCTTTCTCCAATGGTGGAAATGGGCCAAAAGGGGCTCTCACGGTGAAAGTAGCTCAAAGGTGAGCTAGGGTTTCAAGAGAAGTTTTGGCAGAGGCAGGATACTTGTGATTGTGGATTTGAAATAAGGGGTCTCCATCACTTATTTATAGTGGTGGAGTGCCGGTTTAGGGTTAGGGTTTCAGCTGTTTAGGGTTTTTTCCTCCTTTTCCTCATTATTTTATATTTTTTCTTCCTTTTTTGGAGATTTTTTCTTTTTTGGAGGAACTTTGGATATTTTTGGAGAAAAGGAGGGTTTTATGGCCTTTTGGAGGCATTTTAAGCCTTTTGGAGGCTTTTTAGATAGTTTTATGGGTTTTTGATGGAAATATGGTAGGAAAATGGACAAATGAGCCATGTAATGGGGTAGATGAGGTAGTGAACCCTTTTTGGGTGTTAATAGATTGCCCCCTGATGTGCGAGGGCAGGAGCTCATCATATGGCCGATGGACATCATAAGTTATATTCATTTTTTCTGGGTTGTGGAGAAGAGAAGGAACCAACTAAAACCCGGAACAATGATCTCGAACCAACTGCAAGGACTGAAAAGTACATAACCTCAATAATGGATGAGGAATCATCTGATCATCTGGACGAGGCGGGCATACCCATGCTCGTATCAAGATACATAAAAATAACTGTGAGGCCCGAAAAGAGGGACCTGTAGGATACATAGAAATCCACTGTGTATATCATAAGGGTCCAGAAGGGACACAAATCTGGAACATATTGCTGGGCTGACCATGTCTGAGCTAAACAACTGATGCACTGAAATGACAGCAGTGCTACTGAATGTGGTTCCAAAGGAACTAATGAGCTGCTGGATCAAAGTGATAATGGTCATACTTGCAATGGTACACTGATCTAGAACTGAACTGGGTACTCAAGGAAGCATGGAACTGGATGGTCTTCCGAATACAATCGCCAACGCAGCCTGGACATCCACGGGAACTTATAACTGGCCGTTCGAAAGTGACTCACCAATGTGCTAGAGTCGGGGGAAATCCGGGGTCTTCAACACATAATGGAAAGGATATACATCCTGCGCGATTCTCAATGATGCGATTAAGGTGCTCAAATCGAGCATGTGAGAAACAACTATTCGGAGAGGCAATGATGACTCCTCCCAAAATGGTCCGTAGGTACTCACCACAGATGGTGATGGGTCCAAGGCGCAGGGGCCTCTAGGTCTATCCTATGGAATAGAGGGGTTGTCGTCGACAGAGGGAGACCTGCAACTATCAAGGCAATGATGTTTCCTTGACAGGAGCGCGAGGTGAAAAACTGAACTGTGATAGTACTGATGGCAGGAGTGATAAACTGGGGAGAATAACTGGGCAAGTAGAGTGGGTGGACTCAAACTTCCTTTGTTCAGATTATGATGGCGAGGATGATCGGGCCGCATATGAGACTGACTGGTGGTAAAGGGATCATAGCGGTATAGGATCTGAGGGTGAATGGGCTAAGGGAGACTCAAGCTGTGGTAAAATGGCTATATATTGCAGAATACTCTAAACAAAGGCGACCTGATTGGGGGTGCTGCCGAGAGGATTGATCATAGCGCCAAGAGACGCGGGGGGACTTCTTCATGGGTTAGGGAACTAGAAGAAGTGTGGATATAAAATGGTACTGTCATGTGGATTTTATGAACCCAGGATAGTTCATGCTCGTGGTTGCTTTCAATTTTAAGGAGTCTGAAAGAAAATAAGAAGACTCCGAAGTAATAGAATGGTACTGTCGTGTGGATTTTACGAGCCCAGGACAGTACATGCTCATGGTTGCTTTCAATTTTAAGGAGTATGAAAGCAAATAAGAAGACTCTGAAATGATGGAATGGTACTGTCATGTGGATTTTATGAGCCCATGACAGTTCATGCTCGTGGTTGCTTTCAATTTTAAGGATTCTGAAAGCAAATAAGAAGACTCTAAAGTGATGGAATGGTCCAGGCAAGGACGAAGTGTTCAATCAAGGAACATTGATGATGACTAGGACTGAGGGTGGGGGGGAACACTGGTGGGCCTCCTTGCGGGGTGAATGAATGGTGGCAAAATAACAAAACATTTGCAGTATGATAGGAGTGGATGGCTCGTGTAAAAAGTGCGAAATAATCTGATGACGGCCGATGTGGCGCGCAAATCAATGTGGCAAGGTGTAGGGACACAATGTTGAAATTGTACCAAGTGAGAGCGAGAAATGATCTCAAGCATCATCACGAGCTCGAAAAAATGAATACGGTGATATAAAAAGTGTAAAAAACGGAGAGCAGCTGAAGTGGCGTGCAAACCGAGGCGACTAAAAAAAAATGGGCAAAAATGATGTAGCAAAAAATAATGCAACGAGGTGACCATCGTGATGGTCTTGTCGTGTTGATTCCAATGGTGGAAACGGTTTGAAAAATGGTCTCCATATGGGTTTAGAAAGGCCAAAACAAGAAAAAGTTGACAGACTACAAATAGTAAGTGGGCCCTACATGACAAGTGTCTTTTGTACTAGTGAACTTTGACTCGTGATCGGAGTGGGCCAGAGCTGAGGTGTCATTTCTGGACGATCCGACCGACCGACTTCAGATTCGAGAGAGACAGGTATGCCATCAAACTCATACCTGCATTTTGTTTGGGTCTGGGGGGCGGGTAGTGGGTCCCAGGGTTTGTTTGTATGGTCCACGTGGGGTGGACCACGGGTTAGGGGGTCAAAAATGCGGTCTCAGACTGTGGGTTTAGATCGGGACAGCCGCAGTTGGGGACCACGGGTTTAGGCCGTACAGCTGCGGTTAAGGACCGCGGGTTCAGGCCTGACAGCCACGGTCGAAGACCGCAGCTGTAGGCTTGACAGCCATGGTCGGAGACCATGGCTGTAGGCTTGACAGCCGTGGTAGGACACTGCAACTGTAGGCCTGACAGTCGCGGTTGGCGACCGAGCTGTTCCAGTTTTTGGATGAGTGGGAAGGTCTATTAGTTTGACATGAGTCTGATGAGACTTCATTATGTGATTGACAGGATGCCACAGGTGCTATGGAGGGAGCGGGAGATACCGGATGATATTATGACCATCGTCCGAGAGGGCCGTCGGGTGTGGTCGATGCTGGGGCTGTTCGGACTATTGAAGTTCGCGCAAGTACCTATGATTCGATCAACAGCATTGCTGCTGAACCGCCTGGTTAGTTTCTGGGAGACAGACATCCAGGCGTTTCGAGTGCAGGGTGAGAGGGTGGACCTCACCTTGACTGATGTGTACTTCTTGACGGGGCTTCCCTGTCTGGGTAGGGTGGTGGATACTCAGCCACGGGTGTCTGCGAACATCGATATGGATGATATGCTGGAGCAGTTCTATGGGGCAGAGGCTCAAGTGCATAGAAATGCACTCTTGGTGAGGGACTTACGGGAGCCAGCGGTGCGGGCCATGGCAGCATGTGTGGTGTAGGTCCTGGGATCCCAGGCACCGGAGAAGGTGTCTGGGGGCCAGATGCAGATTGTGGAGCGGGTACTGGGTGATGTGTATTATGCTTGGGGCCAGATGTTCCTGACCTACGTGCAGCGGCAGCTGACCGTGGCGAAGGAATCTGGCAAGGGGTTCTGCTATGGTTCATTTTTATGCACGTTTTTCATGGAGTGGTTACCCACACTGCTGCCGCGGGTGCCGATCAGAGCAAAAGGCATGCAGGAGCCGTGGATGGTGCGGTGGGGTGAGATGATGCGTCGTCATGGTGGAAGCGATGTTGGGAGATACTTTACCCAGGAGCTATACCTGCAGTGGCTCCAGCTACCGTTGACCCTGGATGACTATCCATATAGAGATATGGACTATATGAGAGATCGAGAGGCACCACGGCTGCCGGGATAGGCATGGGGGCCAGATGGTACGTATATTTTAATTATATTGTCAAGTTTATGTATGATAGTCATTTGATATATTGCTACTGACAAATGGTTGATCTGCAGATGTGGGCCCGAGGCCGCCGCTAGGGTATGTGGTGCGGAGAGGGATTATGGTCGTTCCAGCTCTGCCTGGGTAGGGGGAGGTGCGTCGCTGAGATTTAGAGGGGACATTGGAGTCCATATGGGTGCTTCTAGACCTGTTGCTGGTGGGGGTGACTGATGAGGGGTGGTGGGACATTGATCCAGTCGTGATTCAGGAGTGCTTGAGGGCACCTCGGGATTTCATATCGATTGCGATCCGGGTGGCCATATTGGCAGACAGGGCACGGGCACAGGAGCCCAAACGAGATGAGGAATCGCCGGAGGAGGAGCGGGGGGAGGAGTCAGAGGCAGCGGATACTGACAGTGATGCAGGGTACGACTCTCATTAGGGACTACAGGGGACTCCCCCCGAGTTTTGTAGCTACGGCCTGTACCTTATGAGCCTTTTAGGGATGTAAATACATTTTTTGTATAGTTGAGTATAGGGGTACTCAGGACATGTATAGCTCATGTATTTTTTGATATATAGATATATGCACATGGATGCACCTTTTTTATGATGTTTTATTATTTGTACGCACGTGGATGCGCTTGATGATGTGTTATGTGTGTATTGCACGTGGATGCCCCATGTGTATTTTATGTGATGCGACATGGTGTATGTATGATTAGGCACGTGGATGCCCTATGGATATAAATGTGGTTCATGGTTTATGTGCATGGATGTAAATGTTGATGCAATGTAGTCTTTTTGTTTGTTTATATATATTGGATGAGATGCTATGGGATAATGATGCATGATGGAGGTGTTAAATGGTGTGATTGATATGCCAATCTAGGATGTTATTGGCCATTTGATCGGAGACACTATTTTGAGCTCTTGGGACATGTGTGAATGTGATGGATTCAAACTGTTGGCTAAGTTGTTTTGTATGCAGGAATTTTCTAAAGAGGCAGGGATCACATACCTGGTAGCAATTGTTGAGCTGGGAGACAAGTAGCTGGGAGTCTAAGAACACATGAAGGTGACATATACCCATCTGGAGGGCAGCAGTCAGGAGACCAGTCACAGCATCATATTCCGCCTGGTTATTGGTAGCGGCGCCTATACATATTCCATCAAGGTGAATCAATTCATTGGACGGGGAATATAAGACCCATGCTGCAGAAGCTAGGTTGGGAGACCAGCGGCTTGCGCCATCAGCGAAGCCAGTGTAATGAGTTGGAAGATGGTCCATCTGTGGGCATGCAACAAGAATGATGAATGTCAGATTATGGTAAAGATGGTAAAAAACAAAAAAGAGAGCAAACTGTACAATGCAGACCAATGAGGTCGTGGTTTCAGTTAGGGGTAAAAACGTTTAAGATACAACCCATTATGGGGGTTGCGGAAAGGGTAGCCTTCAGAGTCAGCTAAAATGTACGCCCCCTTGCCGAGGCAAGTCTACACAATGTAAGGGCCTTGCCACATGGACTCAAACTTTCCTTTACTGGTTTTGTCGTGGGCTTGGTAATAGGCGAGGGCGAGGTCCCCTTCCTGGAAAGTTTGAGGGTGAACATGTTGGTCATAATTGGCTTTGGAGTGGTTTTTGGCAGCTTCGATATTCTGAAGAGTGGCACGACGATCTTCATCGGCTTGTTCGAGGGACAGCAGACGTTGCTCTAGGGGGGAGGTATCAGGGAGAAGCTCAACGACGATATGCAAGGCAGGTATCTGACATTCAACGGGGAGGACAAATTCTACACCGTGAACTAAATGAAACGGGGTAAAACCAGTGGCGGTCTTGGTGGAGGTACCGTAAGCCCATAAGGCAGGGAATAGCATATGGCGCCAATTAGACTTATGCCGGTCAACAGTGCGTTGGAGTATGGTTTTTAGGATTTTGTTAATAGCTTCTACTTGACCGTTCCCTTGAGGGTAGTAAGCCGAGGAAAACTGGTGTTGGAACTTGAGGAAGGTGGATAATTCGTGCCAAACGAAATCTTCAAAGTGTGATCCATGGTCTGAGACCAACTGTTTAGGGACCCCGAATCGAGTGATAACATGGTTGAAAAAGAAATGGGCAGCAGTGTCAGCAGTACAGTTGAAGGTGGGCATGGCTTCCGCCCATTTGGTGAAGTAATCGACGGCAACAATGATGTACTTATGGCCGTTCACAGATGGGGGTCTACACTCCATGAAGTCGATGGCCCACTTACAAAAGGGACCAACGGTGATGACTGGGTGTAATGGAGCAGGTGGTTCCGGACCTTGGGGGAAAAAAGTTGGCAGTTATGGCAATGCTTGACTGCAGTGATGCAGTCGGTGAAAAGTGTGGGCCAGAAGTATCCGGTGCGGACAACCTTTTGGGCAGTGGCCATCCCTGAGAAATGGCCGCCGAAGGCACCGCTATGAAAATCATTAAGGACCTATTCATCTTCCTCGTGTGTAAGGAAACGACGAAGAATTGTGTCGACTCCTCGCCAGTAAAGGACATCTCCGAGGAGGAGGTAGCAAGAGGCCTGGTGACGGATACGACGACATCCATTACGAGTGACGGTGGGTTGGAAATTCTGCGTGCGTAGGTATAACAAGATATCACCGTACCATGGGTCATTGGACGAGATAGTGAACAAGTGATTATCGGGTAACTCCTCGGAGATAGGTGGGGACGGGATGAAGGAAGGGAGATCAGTGATGAGCTGGGCAAGTGCAAGGGCTTTAGTGCTCTTAGGTGTTCGGAATGTGATGTCATATTCCTGGAGGATAATGACCCATTTAGCCACATGACCTTGCAGGAGACACCGGTTTAAGAGATATACCATGGGGTTAGAGTCAGCGACGACTGTGGTATGACTAAGTAAAATGTAGTGTCGCAATTTTTGGACGGAAAATACCACTGCTAGGGCTAGTATCTCCTCATATGGGTAACGTAGGGGTGGGCCGGACAAGGTCTGGCTGACGTAGTAAATGACATGCTCTTGGCGTGAGGTGTCTTCTTGAACCAAGACTCCGGACACAGCATGCTCAGATGCCGAGATGTAGAGGATAAAGTCCTGAGAGAAATCCGGAGGGGAGATCAAGGGGGCTTGTGTGAGAGATTTCTTGAGGGATTCAAATGCAGCTTCTGCTTGCTCGTCCCAGACAAAGGGTATGTGGGTATGGAGCAGGTGCAAGAAACTGTGGACGGTTGTGGCGTAATCAGGAATGAAGCGTCGAAGAAAATTGGATCGCCCTTGCAAACTTTGGAGTTGCCGGAGCGTTCTAGGGGAGGGAAGGTCTAAGATGGCTTGGACTTTCAGGGGATCAACAGTAATTCCTTTCTGGGAAATAATGAAACCTAACAATCAGCCTACCAAAATGCAAAAGACACACTTGTGTGGGTTCAAGCGGATCTGATATTTGCGACAACGCAGAAAAAATTGCCGAAGGTCTTTAAGGTGGTCTGATCGTTTTCAGGAATGAGCTGTAAGGTCATCAAGGTAGACGAGCAGGATATGGACCAAATCATGAAAGCAATAGGTCATGGCCCGCTAGAATGTGGCACCAACATTTTTTAGGCCAAAAGGCATGATGCGATAGGAAAAGGTGCCCCATGGGGTAGTAAAAGCGGTTTTGTACTGGTCTTCCTTTTGGATTTGGATCTGATTGTATCCGGAAAAACCGTCCATGAACGAGAGGACTTCATGCCCTGCACACGCATCAATGAGCTGGTCAATAAATGGCGTAGGGAAATTGTCTTTGGGACAGGCACGGTTTAAGTCTCAGAAGTCAGTGCATACTCTAAAGGTGCCTTGTTTCTTGTTGACAGGAACAGGGTTTGAAACCCAGGTGGTATAGGCAATAGGATAAATGAATCCTGCCGTGCGAAGTTTCTCAATCTCTGTTTTGACAGCTGGGAGTTTTGAGGGATGAATGGGACACTGTTTCTGATGAATGGGGGGTACATCAGGCCATGTGTCAATGTGGTGCTCTATAATGGCAGGGTCAAGACCAGGCAAAGACATCACGGAATTCTTTGAAGAGTGTTTTGTATTCCTCAATCTCTTGCTCAGTGCAAGATGCTCCTAAAGCGATGAGTTCGAGGGTGCCTCGGGGGGTAGCGATATCAATTTGGATGACAGGTGCGATGTTGGCCATGTTACCCTCTTCGAAGGAGTCAGGAGTAGGAATAGAGTCCTTGAACCAATCGACCTTGGGGGGAAGGAAGTCTTTGGATTCAACTGCAAATTGGGTAGCAGTGTTAGAGGAAGATTCATCTGGGAGGAAGTAGGAACGATGGTGCATGTCATCCCAAGGATAATCCGGGGCAGTGAGAGCCTCAAGAATATCCTCATCTATACAGAATGTTTGTGTCGTCAAATTGGTTGACGAAGGGGTAGTGGTGGAAGAGATCATATAAATGGTATTAACCTCTTCGGAAGAGGAAGAGTCCCGGGGGTGGATCTCCACAATGGTCGGTGGTGCCGTCTCAAGATCCAGATCGTTCATTTCAAAGAGAGCTTCTCTGTACTCGGGGAGATTGGGACAGTGATGGGAGTAATGCCCGTAAACATCGCATAGGGCATAGGAGTGGTTAGTGTGCAGGGATTTGTCTTGAGGCTTAGGGGTTGAATCTAGATGGACAACCGGGATAGAGGGGTCGTCGTCAAGCAGTTGCATGTATTCCTGTAACGCTGATAACTGAGGACATAGGTGAGTCGCATGGCCCAACTCATCGCACAGCACGCATTTGGGAGGAGCACGAAACATAGGGGGATTTTTTACTGTCTTAGGAGGTGGGACAGCAGTGTAAGGTTGGGGGCCTCTGCCCCCAATGGGTTTGGTAAGAGGAGGGGGGGGGGTTCATGGAGGACGACAGGGTAGCGATACCGAGAGGTGGTTGACTAGTAGTGACAATTGGTTGCACCAGTTGCAGGATGACATTTGGTGTCGGTGGGGGAACGGGAGGCGAAAGATACCAAACAGGTAATCCTAAGGTTAACCCAGGAAGGCTGAGGGTGGCCATGACCGGGGCACTAACTACTCCTGAGGGAGGGAAGAGGAAAGGAATGGTATGGATGGGTGTAGCACCAATGTGACTAGGTACCAAAGGGGGTTGAGGCAACAAGGGCGGTTGATTAATAGGAGTTCGCGTGTTATGGGACAGGGTACATAGGTTGGACACTTCAGTGGCAGGTGACGGGGGTGGAATAGATGGGAAGGTCGAGGTCATTGGTTCGTCTGAGTAAACTCTGGGCTCCATAGAAGAAACGAATGAGGTGGTGGCACCCGAAACAGGTTGTTCAACCATGGGAAGAACATTTTCGGGTGCCACGGGGGCATTGGGATCATGGTAAGTGAGTTGGTCAACCTTGACCATGCGTCCCTCATGGGGGAACATCATGGTACGAAAAATGGTAGAAGCAACTACCCACATGGCATACATGTAGTTGCGGCCAAGTAAAAGGTTGTAATCAAGTTGTGCATTGATGACCTCGATGTTTATGAAGACAACTTTTCCAACCAGCTGGACGGGGACGTTAGTTAATAGGCCTTGTGGTTGAGCTGAACGGCTATCGTAGGCTTGCAACACAGTAGAGGACTGTTGGAGAGGGGGGGATCCCATTTTCTGCTAGATGGAGGTGGGAATGACACATGTAGAAGCACCTTCATTAATAATGCATCGATGGACGACAAAATTCCGAATGGAAATAGAAACTTGGAATGCCAAAGTGGAAGGCAGGTGAGGTTCGGATTGGTCCAAATCAAATGCCATTAACTACGAATCATTTGGATCAATAGCCCTAATGGCTGAGAGTAAAGTCTTGCACTGCGAAGGGCAGTTTTTTTAAACTTCTAACGCAGACATGGCTGCGGGGGATTGGGCTAAGTCATCGACAATGTTGTAGTTTGACATAGCCCGCGCATTGGGGTTGTTGTTGATATGGCGAAGTGGGAAACGAGGTGCTTTGGGGGCGCCATCTAGTGGAGGTGGAGGTATACATAATTCCTGATCAGTGGGATGAGCGTTAGTGGGTTTATCGGCGGGAGGAGCTTCAAGGGTGGAGCCATATTGGTTCGACCGAGTCTGGAGGTTGACCTCATCGGAGGACATCATCAACAAGTGGTGGGTCCCTGAGTCAAACATGGTTTGGTCAAAAGCAGCATAAGTGATTTGTTGGGTTGGTGCATTAGCTTGAGGGGGAGCCAACGGTTCAGTGTTCACTACGCCTTGGGTGGGTAAGGGGTTTTGTAGCACCAAAGGTGGCTGCTGAGGTTGTGGGGGGTTGGGTGGTGCTTGAGGAGCCACTTGCCCTTGGCGGTGTGCATCAGCAGCCCAAAGTTGCTGCACTCACTCCATATGTGGACAAAAATGTGTGTAGTGGCCATAGACCCCGCAAATAGCACACGAAAAGTTTGTTCCCAAATTGGGTTTTTTAGCCTGCTTGGGAGGGCGATCAGGGTTTTGGTTAGCAGGGGCCGCATTATTATTAGCGGGGGGAATTTGGTGTTGACCAGCTTTCTCGGTCAGTTGGTTGTTCCCACGATTTCAGCGTCTGCCGCAGTTTTGTTGGCCCTAGTTGCGTTGGTTGTTCTGGTTTTGCTGCGGGTTTTGTTGAGCGTAAACTTGCCCTTGGACAGCAGGTAGATTCTGAGGTTACGCAGGAGCTGGAGCAGGCTACGGTGGATGATATGTAGGTGGAGGCTGCGCAAGTGCAGCAACCTGAGGGGGTTGCTGATAGTGCTGTGGGGCAAGTTGTAGGTTTTCTGCATGGGCTGCCTGTGGCGGGTAATAATGAGGTTGGGCTTGTGACAGCGCAGGAGCTGGTGATAGTAGGGATAAGGTGTGACCGGGGGGGCGTAAGCGGGAATCATATGACTGAAACACTGAGGTGGACATGAGGGTCCATGGGAATGGTGGTGATGTGTCATGGGAGCATACGGTTTGGTTGCTCTAGACTGTGAGGTAGCCCACGAAAAGTCAAGGCCAGGGGTAGGACGTGCTATGGAAAATGGTTGAGGCTGCGAAGAGACACGGCCAATGATGCCGTCGGCAACATGGGATGCCCCCGGCGCATCGTGCTGGGAGGAATGGCCGTGAGGGGCATCGAGTATTATGGTATAAAGATAACCCGACTGGGCGTAGATGAGATCGAATTGTTGGGCTTTAAGGATAACCTCTTCTTCAAACTGGGGTCTTTCGAATGCCACATCCTTAGCAATGATAGGAAGGAGGGATTTGAGGAACCAATCTAGGAAGATCCGGTTGTCTAACTTGATCTTGCATAAACTACGGCGTCGACGCCATTCATGAATGTGGTCCGTGATGTGGGTAGCCGTGTTTTGTCTGCATGATAGTAGGATCTCAATGCCTACGTCATAGCGGACAGGTAACTGGAAGAACTGTAGGAAGGTCGAGGAAAGGGAAGTAAAGGTGGCATGGGTTCCATGGGGTTGTTCGATATACCACTTGGCAGCAGAGCCAGTGAAAGTGCGTTGTAATAAACGGAGGCGAATAGAGTCGTCTACTATGGAGTTGGAGGAACATCATAGATGGAAGGACATGATATGGTTTTGTGGGTCCTCACCTGCCTTGCCCTCGAACTTAGGGATGTCCGAGGGGAGCTTGGTGGGCATGTGAGGCCATACAGGGTCGTGTCGGATGGGGTCATTGGTTAATCTGGCTAGGTCAGGCAGGTTGAGGCTAGCCATGAATGGAAAACTGGACGAAGGATGTGACACGGTAGTGGGTTGGACCAAGTTGGGGCCGATGCCCCCAAGTGGAGGGGTAATGTGAGGGAGGTTTCCCCCAAGTGGGGGAACTAAGGTGGTATAGGACGGACCTGCACCACCATGGGTGGTATGAGTCACTGATGGAGTGGGAATAGGTATTCCTGCTACGGGAATAGGTGCCGTGAGGGGAACGGTAAATGGGGGCCCTATGGAGGGCATACCCATAGCAGGTGTGGTAACTGGTGTAGTGGTGGATGTGCCACCAACGGTCCCTACCAAGACGGGAGTGGGAGTTATACCAGCCATGGGGCTAGTAGGGGCAGTGTAAAGGGGGTTCTCAGACTCTAGCTCAGAATCAGAGGTAAAATAAGGGGCGTCAGTATCTGGTGACGGAGTCCTATGCCGCTGACGAGTGGAGTCAAGTGACAAGGCTCGAGATCTATGATAAGTGGTATCAAGTGATGATGATCTGTGTCAATGGAGGGTGGTGTTAAGTGAACCGTGCTGTGGGGGCTCACCTCTGAGGCGCCGAGAATGTCTCGGGGACTCAATGGTGACAAATGGTGTCAAATCTCTGTGGGTTGAGGTAACTACAAAACAACTCAAAAACCCTAATGCAGCCGAGTGTGCAGAAGGAGAGCTCAAAAAATAGGGCACTCAGGCCAACAATCAACTCAAAACACCCACTGTAACAACTGTGCTACAATAGGCGGAGTGTCAAAAGAAATGGTCAGAATACGAACAAGCAGCAGGTTTTCTTAAAAATAAAAAATGGTGGACTCACTAGACCAAAAGGAGGTAAGGGAGCATGCAAACACCTAAATAGAAGTATTATGACTCAAATAGACATATCCTCTGCAAGGTGATGAAATCCAAGTTAGACAATATGAATAGGAAAGCCAAGTGGCTAAGGTATCCCCCTACCAGGAGGGACACCGGGTAGTCAAATCCTAGAAGAATGGCAACTAAGATACCCCGTTCATGACACGTCCAGAAAGGTAAATCTGCTGCTTGGTCCTTTATCCGCAATACCCCTATACAGGGATATCCCGAGAACTGCGAAAGGTATCCCTTCAGTTACTGAATGGAGTTCGGTATTCCACTTAGACCTCCGGAACCAATCTCATGACTTCAACCCTCCTAAGGGAGAGGCCCTCTGATAAACCAGTTGTGACCGTGTCAAAAAATACTAGGGGATTTTGGTTCCCTAATGGGACAACAACTATGTCTCAAGTGTAAGTAACCGAGGGGTGTTTTTGGAAGCCTATCCCCCCGATCCTACCTATCTACAAAAATTCTTTTGTGTTCCCCAAGTGGGGTTAGAATGATGGTTGAGTTAAGTAGTTTTTAAGTCTCACTTGAATTAGGTGACAGATTGTGTGCTCGTGAGGTTATGAACCCAGAAGAGAAGTGCCACACACCACGGGGGCAACTTCCTAAATAACAATAATACTGAATGAAAAAATTTTACCATGCAAAATTTTCTGAATAAACAATGCTAAATTTTTTTAAAAATTTTGTAAAGGGGGACAAAAATGCTGTTGTAGAGAAGGCTATAGGGCTGCAGGTAGAACAGATGGCTGTGCAGGTGCAGAGAATATGGCAGCAAAGGGGTTGGGTTCAAAAGTAGGAACAAGTGCAAAAGTAAGATCGCAGGTTTGTGGCCGGATCGAGCGGTCGGACCGCGGGTTTGAAGGAAATAGGTGCGAACAGGTCTTGGGTTTCTGGATAACACAGGTGGGCGGACCGCGGGTTTGAAGGAAACAGGCGCGGATAGGTCGCGGGTTTCTGGACGGCACACACGGTCAGGTCGTGGGTAAAACGGCCAACAGGCGCATTCAGATCGCTGAAAATAGGTGATTAGTGATGGCCGGATCACAGGTATCAGGCTTGAATCTGCCGGTGGGGCGCGAGAAACAAAATGACACCCATGGTCAGCTCGCAGGTAAGGGCCTAAAAAACGCGGTCGGGACGTGATTGCGGAAGTAAAATATGCGGTTTGCAGCGGCGGCCGAGAGTGACAGCCGAAAGGACAAAACAGAAAAAAAATAAAATAAAAACCAGTGGAGTTGCCAAAACTGTAGCTAGGGTTTTATCCCTAGCTTGTGCGAATGCGCACCTACTAAGGAGAATGGATTGCTTAGTAGCAGTTCAATAATATGTGAAATAAAAGATGCTAAACAGTAATAAAAATTAATCTAAACATGTTCATGAAGCAAAACAACAAAAAGTAAAGAATGATTTTTTTTATTGATCTGACCTCCAATGTGGAGGTTGGTGAAGCCCGTTGTGCTAATCCGAGAGGTTGCTCCGAGCTCCAGCTGCTCCTTCTCTTTCTCTAATGGTGGAAATGGGCCAAAAGGGGCTCTCACGGTGAAAGTAGCTCAAAGGTGAGCTAGGGTTTCAAGAGCAATTTTGGCAGAGGCAGAATACTTGTGATTGTGGATTTGAAACAAGGGGTCTCCATCACTTATTTATAGTGGTGGAGTGCCAGTTTAGGGTTTCAGCTGTTTAGGGTTTTTTCCTCCTTTTCCTCATTATTTTATATTTTTTCTTCCTTTTTTGGAGGAATTTTTAATATTTTTGGAGAAAAGGAGGGTTTTATGGCCTTTTGGAGGCATTTTAAGCCTTTTGGAGGATTTTTAGATAGTTTTATGGGTTTTTGATGGAAATATGGTAGGAAAATGGACAAATGAGCCATGTAATGGGGTAGATGAGGTAGTGAACCCTTTTTGGGTGTTAACAGTAACTTGGAAAATTTACATTCTCTGTTATAATGCAGTCTGTTACTAATATACTTAAATTGTAACATCTAACAGATAAATACCTATATCCTTATGTCTGTAATGTATTTATATAAAAAAAATAAAAGGAAAACAAATATAACTTACACTGAAAAAAAATACTTAGTCTATCTTTTCATCTTTACAGTTAGTACTTCCAGAAAACAAAAATACAGTACTAGAAGAGTTTTTAAAACTGTAGAAAGATAACTCATGAATTTATAAAACACTTGTAGTAAATGGAAGTAAAATAGGAAACTCAGTTCAGAAGTATACTACTTCTCAACACTGAGATGATGTGCTAGAGTACGATTTGGTGATACCAGATGTGGAAAAACACAGTGAATACTAACAGGTTTTGTTAATGGTAATCAGAAATACTAACTTTACTAAAACTAACTACTTACTCAGACATATAAATACACATAACATTCATCTATTCATACTCAGAAAACATAAAGAAATGAATGGAAAAACCTGTTTAAGCTGTGGACAACAACAACAATGGTAGGCCTTTCCTCCCTACCAACTCCTGGAGAGCACTCAGACAACGACTTCTCAGGACCCCCGAGCTTGCTCTGGTCTCCCTGGCTGGAACTAGGTGCAGCAAAGTTAGATACCAGTCTCAACTCAGTATTAACTCAGAACTTATCAGTAAGTTCTCCCAGCTAGAAAGCTGTAAAATAACCAAGTTACTACAGCATTCCTCTCAAACAACTTCCTTACTATTTTTCCCTCTTCCTCAATGAATTTCCTGAATAACATTCACCTGAATGCATTCTCTCTAGAAAATAACTAAGCAGCCTGAGCTCTCTTCATTGAGTACTTTTAAAGATTGCCTAGGTCTTAGTTGGGTTAACTGTCATTTAATGAGCCACCTGCTCACATTCCACTTTCTTGGGGAATCATGACCCCAAATATCGGGAAGTTGACACCTGCAACTTAGGAAGTGTTTGAGGATGCTGCGACTTGTCTTTTGCCTGCCACCTAGTTCCATCCACCAGTTTGACCAGTAACCTCTTTTTAACAGCTCTCCCATGCTGTTGTCTCCATAATTTATTTATTAAATAATAAAATATTCTGAATTACACTCCATTATTGTTGACTCTGCTGAGTCATCAATCCCTACTTAGGATTAATTTTAACATAATGTCTCAGAAATATAATAAAACAATTTACATAATTTTACAAAATTGGGGTATGTGACAGGAAGAGTTCTCTAAGGTATGATTTTACACTTTTTCGGGCCTTAGAGACTAAATTATACGAAAAAGGACCCCCATGGAGTCTTCTTCCATATTCGTTCAGCCTCTCTAAACATGAAAGATATCGAATTTTCTTTTAGTGGACTCGTTAAAGATTAAACATTGAGAGACCTGTTTTAGGAACAAACCCATCCTCTCTCAGGTTCATAAAACATATGAGACTGGACTTTTCCTTTGACAAGCTATATCGAGTGTTTGTTACCCTCTCTGAACTCATAAAACCAAAAAGAGGCACTCATTGATCATGATGGGGGAAATGGGAAAGGGAATCATTTTGCAAATAATGGCAGTTGTTTGTCGTTACCTTTGAACATGGAACTTATCTACACAATCATGTCAGTCAATTGGGTATTCAGCTGATCTCTGTGATGATCCACTTCATGAGTCATGTCAATCCTTTGAGTCTTTCAAAAGAATGCATTGTCCATTGTCGCATTGTGTATCTGTCCTGTCTAGTCATGTTGCCAAGTCATTTTGTCATGCTACCTGATGTTCAAAGGGAATCTGAAGAAGTCTTACCTCTACAGTATACATAGCCTTTGTGTCAGTATCTTTGAGTCAGTCATATGGTTACTATGATCACATCATTCTAGAACTATGTTCTAAGTTTCATGTCATCGATGTGGGACTCATCATGGTCCTCCTTCGATGAGACTATTCCCATCGACATCAGATCACCATCCGGGAAATAGTCTTAGAAACAATATTCAGTACCTTGAGATCTGTATGCCTTAATGAAAGATTCTCTTGCTCTCGACATTGGTTCACATCATTGACCTTTGATCGATAGAATCAACTGGGTGTTCGACATCAGGACATCTATTCACATTCAGTAGATTGTACTAAGGTACCTTGGGAATCATTGACATTAATGGTGACCTCCCTTGCACTTGTTAATGGTTCACATCATTGGCCGGTAATCAAGTGGTTTCTATGATGTTCGAATTCAGATCATTGTAATCACATGGATAGAATCGTACTTTGTGGAAGACGAGATGAAGAACCTGGGTATCTTTTTAAAAGCACTCATTGCTTTTCCCCAAGTTGCGTTGGAGTTTTGTATATCTAGCATGGATCCACATTTGTATGGTCGTGGCTATGCTCAAATTTGCTTTTGTATGACATAGATCTACGTTGTATGTCTGGTAGCTATGTCCAAGTTTGAGTCCTTTATCACATGGATCTACGCTGTATTCTAGTAGCCATGCTTGTTTATTCCACTCATGGATCTGCCTTGTATTGGTCTGTAGCTATGAGTTTGGTTACTTATGTCTATGAGTCAACATACTGATGTACTACAGATGCCTACTTGACTACATGCTTCGATCGAGCCAATATTTTTGTCTCCTGGCAATGACTTGTTCTCAAAGCTCTTGTTTAATGTATCACTCTAAGACTCATGCTTTAGGGGGCATCCTGTTATATCAAAATCATGTCATCATAATGTGATAAGACCTTTGACATACCTACTTGCCCTGAAATCCCAGCTTCTGGAGTGAAGACTAAATGGTTTCTTGTCATTCTATCATACAAATTCCCAGCACCACTCATGCTCCCTTATCCACCACTCATGCTCCCTTATCCAGGAGCAGTACCCCTCTTCACACCGCCTTTCATCGGTTTTCCACAAGCAGTGCCACTTCCTGTCACCCTTGGTCCATAGGCGGTTATTATGAGAACCAATCCATCAAAGGAGGAGAAGCACGGTACCCTGGGTAAAAGGGTAAAAAGAGAATCTTCTCGAGGATTCTATATGATAAGCCTCGAGATATCTCTTATCCCTACTACTGTGGGTTGGTTGAGCTTGAGATCCCTCATCCTAGGATCTTAGAGGCCACCTCACCCACTAATTTCTCAACCATCCCTATCCATTAAAGCCCTATATATATGAGCTCATAGCCATGGTTGAGGGGAGAACATTGAAGGTATTGTTATGCTGTTGGACTGATTCTTGGCCCAAGATCATTTGGAGAGAGCATAGAGAACTAGAGTCGGAGCTTTTGGGGATGAAGAGTTGGTTTCATGGAGATGCATGTCAACACTAAGGCTTGGTTGTAAAATTCTTCATATTTCTAATGTAAGTTTATTTTCTGTCCCATAGATATTGTTGATGTTTGATTTTAGATATATATTGCTAGATTCCTTAGAAACTAGAATAGATTAGTAGATCATATTCTTGTTTCTTTGATTTGTTTCATGTTGAACTCTTTTGCAGGTACACAAGTGAACTATCAAGGCCTTGAATTCCAGATATCTACAGCGTCTAGGGGGAGTTATCAACCTATCTAATCTATTTGTTCTGGATCTGAACCATTCAGACCAGCAGAACACCTTGATGTCCGCAGGAGGTGAAATATTCCGATCAACAACAGTGCCTCGTCCACATACACTGTCCCTCCTATCACACATGGGGGCAGTGTTTCTTCCAACCATTGTGTCCCTCACACCACACTGGCAGGTATTGGCCCATCTACAATGGTGCCACCACAAGTTCCCCCAGCCATGCAGGTGCACTATGCACCTGCAAACCCCATCACCATCCCTTCCCCATCCCACATCAACCTGGCGTCAAACCTGCCTTTCATGGATCATTTAACAAATGATCCCATCCACCACCAAGCTTTCTTTCCACCCATGCCGACCAAGCTGCCATTAGACATTCCCAAGTTTAAAGGCAAGCCAGGGGAATGTCCCCAAAACCATATCATGACATTCCATTTATGGTGCTCATCAAAGAGCATCGTAGATGACTCAATCAGGCTAAGACTGTTCCAACACACCCTCAAAGGTGTGGCAGCCAAATGGTATATTGAGCTACCACAAGCCAAGTACCTGGATTTCAACTCCTTATCTTTCATGTTCTTGCAATATTTCCAACTCCCTGTCAAATATGACAAGGGGGTGGAGATCTTGTTATCCTATCGCCAGAGCACTGTGACACATATACCCAACCACATCCATGTGTGGTGGAGATGTCATAGTTTATGTAAAATACAACTTGACGATAGGATCTTCTTAGATTGGTTTCTAAAAACCTTACTCCCACCCATAGCAAAGGACGTCGCATCTGAACGTCCCCAATATGAAGAAGAGGCCATAATGAAAGCCCAATAGTTTGACCTAATCTACGCTCAGTCTAGATACCTTTACACCGTCATTCCAGATGCTCCTCATCCAGGTACCTCCTACCGGGATGCACCAAGCTCGGTATCCCAACAGCCATAGCACCGTCCGACACCACTTGTAGCTCCACCACAACCAAGCAATACTTCTAGTGTTGCTTACCAGAACCAAACTCTGAACTATGCCAGAATGATGTCCCAGTCCAGAGCAACAACGTCCTACGCACAACTTGCGCCACCGCAGTAGGCTCAAGACATGGCTTGGCCAATACAATAGTACATGGGGCAAATGCCCACATTCGTGGTACCACCACCCCCATAAATTTATTATGCACCACCAGTGGAAGTAGTTCAAGGCCCCGCCCCTTCTCAACCCGCTTCGTTCAGACAAGTATTTGCACAACAAAACCATACCAACTAGCCTGCCCCCAACAATCAACAAGGGCAATCTAGAAATAATTGGCCCCAGAACCAAGCCAACAACCAACCACAGGGAGGCGGTCAACAACCAAACCCTCCTAACAATGCCGCAGAAAACCAACTCGCCCAAAACCCCCCAAGACAAAATGCACCAAGACGCAACGCCCCGTTGCACACAAACCAACCATGCACACTCTGTGAGGTCTATGAGAACTACACATTCGAGTGTCCCGTCATGGTTTGAGCTAAGCAGGCCATTCAAAATGATGCTCAATAGGACTCTAATGCTACGAACCAAGCCCAAACCAGCCCGACACCACAAGGACCTCCCCCCATGGTGCTTCAAAACCCACTACCAGTCCAAGGATTGGTGGTAACCGCACCCCCTCCGTAGGCCAATCCCAATTCTCTGGGGGCACCTTCCATGGCAAAAACAGGTGTTCACCACCTGCTAGCTATGACGACTGAAGAGGTCAACCTATAGACTAGACGAAGTAAGTACGGCACCAATACCAAACTAGTTGACACATCAGCAGCATCAATGTCTAAAATAGTCAGCCTACCTCTTTAGTTACCCCCATTCCCCTGCTCCCCCATACGTCGAGTGGCCAACCCTGCCACAGCTAGAGCTACTATCAGCTATAGCATTGTGGATGATTTGGCCCAAACACCAATGGCCATGTCCGCTCTATAGGTACTCAAAATGTTCCCAACATAGCAGAAAGCCTTACTAGCCGCCCTTGGGGCCATAGACCCCTCCAACTCCAATTTTATCACATTCTATGGGGAGAATGGAGAAATGCGCATGCCATCCACCATTTCCTTCCAAATCCCAGTCTCTATCTAGAAATTGGTTGTGCACTGGTGCAGAGTAGATGAAGGGGCATCTACATGCGTTATGTCTACCGTAGTCTAGCAGAAACTTGGATCACCAATTTTACAACCATCCTCCACAACTCTGTGGGCTTATCCCACTAAATCCCATGGAATCCTCCCCCATGTCCCCATCACATTAGCTAGAAAGAAATTGATGATCGACATAGAGGTCATCAATGCTCAACTGGACTATAACCTCCTCCACGGAAGAAGTTATATGTACGCCATGAGAGTGGTCATAGAAACTGTCTTTCATCTCATGATGTTCCCCCATGAAGGGAAGATTGTGACAGTTGATCAACTCACTTATCATGATTCAAAAGGGTTCATGGAATGCTCCAACATTATCCCTACCATCACCACCATTGAGCCACCAGGGATGACCACACATGCCAATGTTGTCCTTGTAATCAACACCATGGTTGACAACACACTAGCCTCCCCATTATTGAATGTGGGCCCTGGGCTGTTTTCTGATACCACCATGATGGCTCATTTCCCCTTAGATTCACTACCACTGACACAAAATGAGACTATGGACTTGTGCATGGTCTCATCTAGCACCGCTGCACCAAAACAACAACCACATCCGCAGCCCCAACTGCAACCACAATATCGTCTGCAGCCGCAACATCAACAACAGCCACAACATCATCCATAGTCACAGCATTATGCACAATCACAACCACAATGACACCCCCACATATAACCAACAAGCATTTATCTGGGCTCCTCACCAATCCATACTATTCCCTTCCTCTTTCCCCCACCCGGTGTCATGAGCAAGCCAATAATGGTCACCCTCAACCTACCCAACTTTACATTGGGCATTTTGCCATGGTATCTCAATCCACCAGCTCAACCAGTGATACCCCAGGTATACTTAACACCTGTGCATCCCATTACAGGCGAGTCCCATCCTACACCCGGTCTGCAAAAACCATCCACCGAACCCACACCTGCACCGCCCCACCCGAAAAGGGCCAAGGGAAAGAATGCCAAAGCAACTGCAGAACCTCTACAGATCTCACCTTGCACCGTCTACAAACAATAGGGCCATCCAACTTAGAACTACCCTGAGATTCCAATGATCTGTGTGCATTTGGATGCCATGGACACAACTGAAAACCTCCCCGTGGTTGAACTTCCAATTGCGCCAATAGTCGGAAACAAGTCACTAAGAACAAACCATGCTTGTGCTCTCTGCGGTCTATATGGACACTATTCTCACCATTTCCAAGAATTTTCCAAGTATCAAATGGCTCTAGCCAACCTTCAACAGCATTCCCTTGAACCTAAGATCACTCTGATTGAAGAAATCCATCCCCCACCTCCTTCTTCAGACACCATGTCCATTTACATGATGTCCAGTTCTACAGACCCTCTTATCTTTGCCATCACCAATGGTCCATCAGAATTCTCTCTTTCATTGTTTCCCTAGCCACTGGTGCAACCTCAGTTGCAACCTCAACCTCATTTACCAGGGAAATAGTGGGGTTCATTCCCAATCAACATGATCCTTTTCCTTTTTCTTTTCCTTTTCCTTTTCCTACCATCCGAGATCGTGAGTAAGTCTATCTTGGTAACCCACAATCTATAAGATTTCACACTAGGAGGTCATGTGTGGTATCTTGAACCACCTACCCTACCTCTAAGGCCCTAGGATGTGTTGACTCATGTCCATCCAATTGAGATGATGTTGCACCTACCTCAAGGTCCATCAAAGACTCCTCCTGTCTCAAGGCCTTCCCGTCTTCCTCCAATAGAGGCTAGGGTAAAGGCCATAAAAACCACAACCAATACCATTTACATGATCTCTAGCACTAGTTTCCCTTTCACCTCATGGCTATGGAGGATCCACCTGATCTATCCCGACACCACTTATGCAATGATGGAGAGATCTGTAAGACCCTCTCTGGTTTTACCCCATTCCCTTTAAACCATAGTGTGGGATCGGTTCTTCCCACAAAAGACCAGATTCCATCACCCTACCTTGCCAATGACCTTTGTCTCAGCAAAGGGGCATACCTCTTCGCTGACTCAGATGGTCGACTCTTGATAAAGCTACGCAACGGGCTCCACCTCAAGAGAGCCTATGCTTAATACCACCACTATGAGTCCCTTATAGCGTAGTTTTTTCCCTTTCTAATTTTCCAACATTTTTTAGCACAAGTCAGGGGTAGTACCATCAACTACTAATCCAAAGTCACCTGGAACCGGTTCAAGACACCTATCACACCTCCGGTCTCAAATTTCCATCTCTTGATGAGACCATCGTCTCATGTTTATCAAAAAAAGTTCAGGACCGCTTCCCAAAAGTTACCTCAATTTATGAGCCACACCATGGTGATACAAGTGTCTGCAAACCTGTACTTGCATCACACTTTCCTACCACTACTCATGTGGATTCTCAAGCCACTACCCATTAAGGGTTACCATTTTTCTTCTTGTTTTGTATTTTAACACAGAATTGTCTACTTCATCCACCGCACCTTACACGGATCTCTGGACCATTGTCCACAAAATAATTTATTTTTCTTGCATGTATTTGGCATATAAGTGCCTTGGACTTGCACTCACATCACATCTAGTCAATTCCGTCCACAACAACTCACACACAGCTCTCTTGACCTCTATCCGAGAGCCACCTCGGTTTGCATGCCTCTGCCGCACTGACTCGCGAGAATCTACCACGATCTATCCCACACATGTATTGGTATGTTTGAGAGCCTTTTACTCTGTCCATACTGCACAAATGACCTTTGGACCACTGTCCACCATCGTGGCATGGGGAACCACCTATGCCACCGCAATCGATTGACCGTATTGGAGTTTCTTTTAAGCTCCTTTCTGACTCCTAAAAACAATTAAAAGATAGCTAAGCGGAACTGCTTCCTTTCCCACTTGATAAAGGATAGGAAAGGGCATCTACATCGTCTCGTTTACCTGCTTTTACGGACCATGTAGACCATCAAATGAAAAGGCCCCCTTGGCATATTCAAGCCAAGACCGTTCCCCTCTGAATACTTTTATGCTTTCTCGGGCAGAGGGACCATGCTTTACAAAAAATCTCACCATGGGTTGTCGTTAAGCTATTTTCTATCCTTCTCATCAAGAAAATATTGTCGACCAAACTTGGTTTCGTTCAGTCTCATAAAAGTATTTGAATGACTGTCCAGTCAGTATAGGTTTAACCTTTTTCGACCTGATCAACGGTAAAGAAGTATCTCATCCACCAAAGGATGGGTGAGCTCTCCTATGTATACTTTTATCCTTTTTCAGGCACAAGAGACTACCAATGAAAAAGAACCCCCTCTGGAGTCTTCTTCATGCTTTCAGACTCTCTAAAATTGAAAGAACCATAGAGCATTTACTTTCTCAGGCTCGCCAAAAATCCACGAGATCATACCATAATAGTGTCCCTAGACACCACCCCATAGAAAATAGTTTGGAATCATTCCCCCTTTGGGTCGCCTTTTTTTAGAGTACTCTACAATGTTTCTTCCTTGGATCCCAACAATATCAAAAGCATCCATCTCCCCCAAGTATTTCCCATCTGCAGTAACATTCCCGGTATTACAGCCATGATCCCATTCCCATGAGTCAGTTTCATTTACTGCCTAGTCTGCCCTGCCGTCATACTCTGAACAAAGGAATTTTAAGTCTACCAAACTCCCCCTACACCTGTTCAATTCTTTCCCTCCCCCTCCCCTACCCCCATTCAATGGGTCAGTCGACAAATTGTCTCACATCTTTCGGTTATTTCCCTCATGCTTCTGTTCAATGAAACATCATTTCCTTGACTAGGGGTAGGTCATCCTCCATCGACAACAACACACATATTCTAGAGGATAGACCCAGAGGTCCCTATACCTTGTTTTCATTAACATCATTTATGAGTTCCTTGGACCACTTGAGAGGAGTCCTTAGTGCCTCTCGAGATGGTTGTTTCTCACGTGCTCGACTTCAACTACATCATTGCACCATTGAGATTCGTACAGGGTTTGCTCTATGGAGTATTTGGTTGAAGACCTCAGATGTCACCTAACTCTAGCACATTGATGAGTCTATTCGAGTGACCTAAACAGTTTATGTCCCTTGTGATTTTTGGGTTGCGTTGGAGACAACGTTTAGAAGCCCTAGCAGTGCTTCTATATAGATTTATGATTGATGCAGCATACTTGTACCACAGAGACTCTGATTGTCAATCAGCAAGTCCATATAGCTATGTATTGTCCTAGATCTAGTAGGCCATCAGTCATGAAGATATAGCATTCCATGAGAATGCCATGGGTCCAATGTACCAAATCAGTATTGTATTCAGCCTCACATTGAGGCAACCATTATTGTATCATCAGTTGTATAAGATCAGCTCTTGTATTTTAGAGAATAGATCAAATTATTCTTTTGACATTGTAATGAGCATGAGGATTCCCACCTCATCCATATACATGTCACACATTATTTTTATCTCACCCATTGATGGGAACCATATTAATACAAAAACCAAAAGCCACCATGCCCTAGCCTCGGAAGCACCACCTCTATGCAGCAAATCCTATGATGTCCGTCAGCCATACGATGAGCTCCTTCCCTCACACATCAAGGGGCAATTTGTTAACCCAAAAAATCCCTTACTCAACTCTACATGGCCTACACCACCCAAGGACACCCATACACGACCTTCGTAACGCCCCATTATACCCCCACACCCTAAAAAAGGCTTAAAGTAAAAGGGCTTAAAAACCCCAAAAAGGAGCCTAAATAACTCTCCTAGGGGCTAAATCCTCCAAAAAGGGGTTAAAACCCCTCAAATGAGCCTAAAACCCTAAAATAAGCTAAATTTAGTGTGGAAGGGGCTAAAAGCCAAAAAAAGGGGCTAAATCCTTGACCAAGGGCTTAAAACCCTAAAAATCCCCAAGAAGGCTATAAAAGGAGGGGTGGGGGTGATTTTCAAACAACTCCTCTCTTGCATACTGTTATGCTTCCCGTGGATGCCTTGAGACCTCTTTGCCTCTCAAGCCACCCACATCCCCCTCTCTTCCACTCATCTTCCCCATTGAGCCATAGCTCCTCCATTGCTGAATGAGATAGGGAGGTGCTTCTTCCAGGCAGGGCATGGTGGCCCATTTCACCAAAGAAGAGGTATAATATAGTTTTGTTTATGTGTTTTCTTTGTTAGTTTAGTTGTTTTCTAACAATTATTTGTTTGCAGGTTTGATATCTAACATGTTTTTGTAGGTTTATTATTTCTAATAGTTGTTTGCAGGTATCCAAGGTGAAGCCCTAACCTTATTTGCAGAGGGGCTCACTGCAATTTTATTTCTGTCATTTCCTTTCGTTTCTGTCCAATTTATTTCATGCATTTCCCACACGTAGGAACCTACCCTTCTATCCTATAGATAGAAGGGAGCCATTCCTACCCCTGTAGTAAGGAGAAATCCCTGCTACAAACCCTATGACCATTTCTTTTTCACTTAGATCAGAAAGATACTTATAGTAATATGGCCAAATATTTCATGCCAAAGCTTGCTTTCCTCATTAGCATGAATCAGAAGAACAGAGGGGTTTGAGTAGGGTAGAAAGTTTGAAAACATGTATACCTTCGAAGTGTGATCTACAACTCCTTTTGCAATGACTTTACCATTCAAGATCTTTGTAATCTCAACATCATCAGGGGAGAATATGACCTTCTTTGAAGACCCTGTGTGGGTCATATGATACACTAACAAGAGGTTAGAGGCAATACTTGGAACATACAATACATTACTGAACTTACCATGGTCAAGATCAATCCTTCCTTTCCCCAAACTGTCAGTGAGAGAGTCATCTACTAGCACTATCGGTGGACCTTTCGACATGTCAAGAGAGGAGAATGCCTCCTTGGTAGAAACTAGATGTCTTGAAGCTCCAGAGTCTATGATGAAGCTAGGTGAGATTGATGTGCTAGCAACCAAAGCATGTACTCTCTCTCTATCCTCTGAATTTGATCCTCCTTCCCTCTTCTTTGAGCAATTAGGAAGGGAGATGTTATTCTTCTCTAGGAGTTTGTTGATGTATTTGTAAACACTAAATATAAGAAGGGAGGCACCAATTGAGTCATTGATTTCCTCAGACGAAATCCAGTAACATCATTAACCATGGTAGAAACCAGAATGCCTCCTTGGTAGAAACCAGATGTCTTGAAGCTCCAGAGTCTATGATGAAGCTAGGTGAGATTGATGTTCTAGCAACCAAAGCATGTACTCTCTCTCTATCCTCTGAATTTGATCCTCCTTCCCTCTTCTTTGAGCAATTAGGAAGGGAGATGTTATTCTTCTCTAGGAGTTTGTTGATGTATTTGTAACTTCAGAATGTATTGATCCGTATTTATTATGTATTGTAACCCAATGTTTATTCTGGGATGTATTTGAGTCATGTCATGCCCCGATGTTCCGATCGGGAAGTTTCTATAATGTGAAAGTCATGTCAAGTCACTGTGGGTAACCCTCCTATTGTTCAAGGGTTAAAGTCCCCATAGTTGTGGGGCCCTTGGGTTATTAGACTATCCTAGTGAAGTAGACCCTAGGTGATTCATTGTCAGTCGAGGCAATAGTCCCCACCATTGTGTTACCCTCCTATTGGTTAGAGGAGGCAAAGTCCCCACAAGTGGTGGAGCACTAGGGTTATTAGACACTCCTAGAGATGTCAGCTCTAGTAATTAATTGTTAAATGAGGCCGACATGTTGGAGTGAACTTCAAGTGAATGAAATAATATAAATAGAGAGTGAGAGCCTCTCTATTTATCACTTGCAACACATCACTCACTCACTCAAGTGTGGCGCATTAGTGAGGAAGTAAATACATTGGGACTAGACAAGAAGAAGACTACTACTGTCGAGAGTGAATCTTATTGTTTTGGGATTTTACTATTTTGGTGCTGATTCTATCTCTAAGGAAGTTTCAGGGTTTTCTGCTTTATGGTTTCCCCAAGAAAAACTCTTTGTGTCTCTTGTTTCTTGTGATGTGCTTATGTTTTATTGCTGTGCTTGTGATTCTCTCAGTGAAAAGATCCTAAGATCATAATGCTAGCTTATATGATGAAAAACTAACATGGTATCAGAGCTAACCTAAGAAGAAGACATTATGCATCTATGGAAGCTAGGGATTCTTACTTTTTGGGTCTCTCTCCACAATCTATCAGCAAAAGTATGCTAGGATGACTCTCCATTGAAGCGTGAATCTTCTTGTCGAAGCGGAATTCGATTCCGAGCATTTTCAGTTTTCGATGCAGAAATTAGGGCTTTCTACAGAAGAGGAATTTTTAAGTGAGACCAGCATAGGATTTTTCTCCTCATCAAAACCAATGTTTAGAGACCTGGATCAACAAATTTGGTTGGGTGAAACTCCGAGAAAGTCAAACCCTAGTTTGACCCCGAGCTTGAAAAACCCTAAATACTAAAAATGATAAGTTTTGGTACAGTCGCTATATTTCGAGGTTGGAGACGTCTCAAAAGTGGAAAATTTCAGGGGCCAAAGATAAAATCCTAATGAACACTATTTCCAAAAATCATCCCCATATTCGCCATATTCTTGGAGATATGATCCCTCCAAGTTAGGGTTCCAACCTCTTCCAAAATTCATCCTTAAACAGGACACCTGGGGAGAATTGCAATATATTGGGATACAGAGGTCAAAATGGAATTCCTGAAGATGTTCCAGAAAGGAAACGAACTTTAATTTCAGTGGTCTGAATATCAGACTCAGAAGATGAACCAGTGACACGTGGCATGCCATACAACTTTGCTGTTCTGAACAGTCCTGTAACAGGTCACCTTGAGAAAAAGATAATAAATCCAAAATGGTGAAACCATTTCTGATGAAACCTATGGTGTTGGATCAGGGACATGCGAGGTTACCCCTTTGATAAATTTCAGACACAGGAAAGCAGAAATTTCGGAGATATCACAGAAACAATAACAAGAATTTATGCAGAAGAAATTAGAAAATTAGGGCTTCCTGTTCCGGGAGCTTCCCTCCACTGTTTTCAGAAAAGGAGTACATTGGACAACTCCATTTGAAGAGATATATCTATCTATCCAATCATATCTTAAATATTCCAAGTTTTGAAAATTAGGGTTTCTGCGACAAACCCTAGATCAACCAGCTCCAGAACCAGGACGGACACCTCAAATCGGTAAGATCTAATCTATTGCTATTTTCATTTGAGGTTCTCATTTCAAAGTGATCTATCACATAAGCTTGATTATAAGCTTGGTGAAGTTGACAACTTCCAAGCATAGAAGTATTTTATCTCTCTGAATAAAATGGATTGGATTCCTACTTGAGTATGGAGGTTCCAGTTTCAGAGGGAGATGAGGTTAGAAGCCTTTCACAAGAAGAACTTGGTCAAGGCCAAGAAGATCATTGCTGATTCAGTCACGAATCAACTTGTACTACAAGTGTTGTCCCCAAAGACACCAATGAGGTTTGATTCCTTGACCAAGATATTTCAAGGGAAGAACATAAATCAGAATATGACTTTGAGAAAATAGTTGAAGGAAGTGAAGATCCAAAATGCAGAGACGATGCAGTCATACTTTACAAGGGTCTCTCAAATCAAAGAACGACTTGAAGCAGTAAGTGAAGAATATAGAATCGGTGATGGCCACCTTGAATGGACTCCCAGGATAATGGGATTCATTCATGTGAGGAATGTGTGCCAGAAGGAAGTGATTACTTTCAGTAGACTCCGAGAAGAAGATGAAGCTTGACTCATAAGAAGAGAAGAGAAGATGGGAGAAATTGAAGATCAAACTCTCATCATCCAAAGAAGATCCCTCAAGCAATGAGGAATATGAAGAACTCAACTCTTGAATCACCTCTTATCCTCCTTAGCATTTGGATAAGAAACGATGCTATCATGAATGAAGAAGATGATGAAGCTGAAGGCTCAAGAAGCAGTCTACCCACGAAACAAATAAAGATAAGTATTCAATTGTCATTTCATGATATTGTTTTGTTATGCATTTGTTTATATTCAGTTATTGTATTATGCATGATAGGATGTTTTCATTAATGAAAGTATACTACTAATATGCATGTGATGGGTAAGTAGCTCATGGTTCTATACAAATTCTCCATTGCTACTTATCTAGAATGAAACCTCTTTGCTGACATATTGGATTAGTGCACAATCTCAATGTTGTCCTGGTAGAGATGGAAGGCATCTAGAAAGTTTCAGTGAGATATGGATGAATGTTGTATTGGCTAAAGTAGTTGCATGATCATATATTTATGCATAAGAACTTGCAAGTATAAATATTCCTTATGAAATGTTTCTAACCATACAAATGCATTTGACTTGTAGGAAAGACCGCATACATAATTGCCTACAAGCAAAGAAGAATGAAGACTTGTTACAAAGAACAAGTGACGACAGTTCAAAGACAAAGAATAATATGACGAGTGCAGTGACATCATTGATGCAGAACCTTCCAGCCACCAAGAACAGAGGGAAGACCAGTTCAAGAAGAACGATGTCAGGGTGCAGTCTCGAGACCTGAAGAGAATTTCATAGTTCCATCATGCAGTAGATGGAAACATCGTGGGATACAAAGCAAGATTCCTAGCATGAGGCTTCTCACGAAAGGAAGGCCTAGACTACAAAGAGACTTTGCAGCCAGTAAGAGTTGAAACACATACATGATGAGATTGATGAAGATCTTAACCTTTGCTACAAGGGTGAAGATGCAAGTCTATACACTAGATGGTCACATAGAATATTAGTAGCATAGGAAGCTACTTGTCACTCCGGTATAGAATGTTTTTAGTGCATAGAGCACAGAAGACAGAGGGAGTATGCCGCTTCACTTCAGAGGGAGTCACTAAAGAAGATCTAAGGTTCGACATGGTATGACAGGATGGGAAGATTACTGATGACTCTAGGATCTACTCAGAGTAAAGTGGATTCCAACCTTTGCTTCAAGGTTGAAGGCGGAAGACCAGTGATGCTCCTGTTATGTGTCGATGCATTATTTTCTAGGCATGGAGGTGTGGATAAGGGAAGTATGCAGTAGAGATCCTGATTAGGTTCAAGATGATGGACTGCATGACCACACCTATGGCATCGAACATGAAGCTATTGAGTGATGCTTCATCAGAAACGGTTGATGCTACAATGTATCGATGATTGGGTCCTTGATGTACCCGAGACTAGATATTTGCCTTGCTATTGAGACATGTTCACTTGATGGTTGCAAAGCATGCAGGGGTATAATTGATTATGGGACCAAGTACGATGCAAATTAGAAGATTAACCTGGAGGGTTATGTTGATTCAAATTGGGTAGGCAGTGCCATTGATAGGAAGAGTACTTCAGGGTGTTTCTTCAGTATGGGATCAGGTGTGATCTCTTGGTTTAGCAAGAAGTAATCATGTGTGGCACTGATTATAGCTGAAGCAGAGTATGTCGCAGCTTGTTCAGCTAGTTGTGAGGTAGTATGGCTGCGAAAGCTACTATCTGATATACTTGATCTCTATTTGGATGCTACTTGTATACATTGTGACAACCAGATTTGTGTGAAGTTGTCAGAGAATCCAGTGTTCCATGACAAGTCGAAGCATATCAAGATCAAGTACCACTATATCAGGGATATGGTGCAGAGAAGAGCAGTGGAGCTCCAGTATGTTGCGATGGAGGAATAGATAGCTGATGTATTAATGAAGCCATTGGCTAGGATGAAGTTCGAGTACTTTAGGGATAATCTTGGTGTTCTCCAGATCGAGGTTCCCTCCAAGAGAAAGTGATGAGAACCATAGCCATTCTGACATGGTGAGAGGATTGGTTCCTTCCATGGTCAAATGTAAGGGCTGAGCCATTTTGTCATGGTGATAGGGTTTCTCCCTTCCATGACACATATGAGTGCTGGCCATTCTGTCAAGTAGGACAGATGTAAGGGAAATTACCATTCTAGGAATGGAGGCACCTGGTTAGTTACCAGGATCACTCAGTGTAGGACTGAGTAGCCATTCTGATGTGACAGAGGGATGTGTTCCCACTTGATCAGATCTAAGGGCTGAACCATTCTGTCATGGCTAAAGAATTAAGTTCCTTCCATGTCAGATGTGAGTGTTGGCCATTTCGACGAGCAGGTTGGATATAAGTGTTGTGCCATTCTGACATGGTGAGAGGGTTGGTTCCTTCCATGGTTGGATGTAAGGGCTGTGACATGGTGAGAGGATTGGTTCCTTCCATTGTCAGGTATATGTGGATGCCACATCTGGTTTGAAAAAGGACTAGATCTGTGATGCCTCATCTAGTTTGAAAAAGGACTAGCTCTGGGAAGACTCATCTAGTTTGAAAAAGGACTAGCTCTGTGTAGATGCCTCATCTAGTTTGAAAAAGGACTAGCTCTGTGTAGATGCCTCATCTAGTTTGAAAAAGGAATAGCTCTGGGAAGACTCATCTAGTTTGAAAAAGGACTAGCTCTATGTATATGCCTCATCTAGTTTGAAAAAGGACTAGCTCTAGGAAGACTCATCTAGTTTGAAAAAGGAATAGCTCTGTGTAGATGCCTCATCTAGTTTGAAAAAGGACTAGCTCTGGGAAGACTCATGTAGTTTGAAAAAGGACTAGCTCTGTGTAGATGCCTCATCTAGTTTGAAAAAGGACTAGCTCTAGGAAGA
>LPNX010191295.1:0-32265 GCA_001517045.1 Pseudotsuga menziesii | reverse complement strand
CATCTAGTTTGAAAAAGGACTAGCTCTGTGTAGATGCCTCATCTAGTTTGAAAAAGGACTAGCTCTGGGAAGACTCATCTAGTTTGAAAAAGGACTAGTTCTATGTAGCTACCTCATCTGGTATGAAAAAGGAATAGCTCCAAGATGATACATCCAGTATGAAAAAGGACTGGCTCTATAGAACTTCCTATGATGAGAAGAATCATGAGATAGCACCAGGGATGATCCAGATCGAGTGATGATTGAGATCCAGTGATGATAGCCAGCAATGATCTAGATCGAGTAATGATCGAGATCCAGTGATGATGATCCAGATTGAGTGATGATCTAGATCCAGTCCAGTGATGTTGATCCAAATTGAGAGATGATCAAGATCCAGTGATGATGTTCCATGATGATCCAGATTGAGTGATGATCTAGATTGAGTGATGATGATCCAGATCGAGTGATGATCCAAATCCAGATGAAGATGACTTGAAAATGAAGATGACTTACAGATAAAGATGACTTGAAGATAAAAGATGACGAAGACCTTATGATGACACATATGATACAGAGAATAAGACTTGTGCTAATAAATTGTGTCGAGAGAATACCTTCCTAGTTAAGAGGGAGTGTTGATGTATTTGTAAATTCAAAATGTATTCATCCATATTTCTTATGTATTGTAACCCAATGTTTATTTCGGGATTTATTTGAGTCATGTCATCCCCCGATGTTCCGATCGGGAAGTTTCTATAATGTGAAAGTCATGTCAAGTCATTGTGGGTAACCCTCCTATTGGTCAAGGGTTAAATTCCCCACAATTGTGGGGCCCTTGGGTTATTAGACTATCCTAGTGAATTCGACCCTAGGTGAGTCATTTTAAGTCAGGGCAATAGTCCCCACCATTGTGTTACCCTCCTATTGGTTAGAGGAGGAAAAGTCCCCACAAGTGGTGGGGCACTAGGGTTATTAGACACTCCTAGAGATGTCAGCTCTAGTAAGTAATTGTTAAATGAGGCCGACATGTTGGAGTGCACTTCAAGTGAATGGAAGAATATAAATAGAGAGTGAGAGCCTCTCTATTTATCACTTGCAACACATCACTCACTCACTCAAGTGTGGTGCATTAGTGAGGAAGGAAATACACTGGGACTAGACAAGAAGAAGACTACTGCTGTCGAGAGTGCGTCTTATTGTTTTGGGATTTTACTGTTTTGGTGCTAATTCTATCTCTGAGGAAGTTGCGGGGTTTTCTCCTTTATGGTTTCCCCGATAAAAATTCTTTGTGTCTCTTGTCTCTTGTGATGTGCTTATGTTTTATTGCTGTGCTTGTTATGAGTCTCAGTGAAAAGATCCTAAGATCATAATGCTAGTTGATATGATGAAAAAATAATAGAGTTGGGTCAACATGTCAATTTGCTTCTTCATGCAGGAGATTTTAGGATGATAGCCCTTACTGCAATATGCGCACTTGCTCATTTCTCCTTTGTTCTTCTTCTTCCGGAAGTCCTTCTTGGAGCCTTGGGGCTCCTCTTGAGATTTGTTCTTGTCTCTCTTTTGTTCAGGTGGCTTCTTAGCTTTCTTCTTGCCTTTTGACTCTGCCTTCGAATCTCCAGCAACCAAAGCTTGGTCTTTGGAAGGTTTGATGGTGCCCATAATCACCAGTTTATCTTGTTCTTGTGTGAGGGATTCCGTGAATACTACAAGATTAGGAATCTTCCAGGCTCAAAATGTCAACTTGGTGGCATGGAAGGTCAAAACAAACACTGAATAGTTAGGGCCAAGCTTTGAGAGTATGGCCAAAACTAGTTTCTCTTACTTCTTTTCAATTCCACACTGTTTTGGCTGCAAAACAAAACTTGGAAAAGTAGAGTTGAATGGATTCAAAGCTGCTGGGACTCAAAGAGATAAATTCATTCTTGATTTGATGTCCTCTCATCTCATCTATCTTACCAAAAACTATACAAGCTTCTCCCATACTTCATTAGGTGATGTCAATCCATCAAGATGGAAGAGTATGTCTCTGAATATGCTCAGACACAAGAGACCATAGGCCTCATCCCTCCTCTTGTGCCATTTAATTTTCTCTGCAGTTGCATTGGGATCTACCTCAGTTTCCATAGTTACCTTTTAGATACCTTTCTCTCTCAACAGTATCTCCATCTTTTCTTTCCATTCAAAGAAATTAAATGGAGTCAAGATGATCTTTTGAGATTGATCCATAGCTCAGAACTGTGCCCTTCAACCAGTAGAATGTTCTTGCAGTCAAGATGTCGAACCTAAAATAGAAATATGGAAGGAGATAAATTGATCTACAAAGGCTTTGATACCATGTGGATATTGAACCCAAGTGATAGAACAATTGCACTCACAAAATTGCTAATCAAACATGCAAATTTACACACAAAGGAGACCAAAATTGGAGTATAACACTAATCTGTATTGAATAAGTATATAATATCCAACCTTATGAAGTCATAGGCTGCTGCAATATATAATTACATGAGATATTCAAATGTATAAGGATGCCATTCGAAATGGTCAAAAGCAAACTTACTAAATCTAGTCAAATACCCCATAGGTGCATAAAATAGTTTCCAAATCTACCTAGAGGCTCACGAATTGGAAAAGTCAAGTAGGAAAGATAATAAGTGATGGAAATACAACTCATACATTATTTTATTAGGAGAAAATAATGGAGGATGATGAGGGAAAAAAACAAGTCAACTACACCTAGTCTTACTTTCCCTTTTGCCATAAATCTCAATAAAGCAGACAACTTAGCAGAAAACGTAGATATGTGCTAGGGAGGATCTAGACTAAAGTAGATATGCTAAATATGGATTCCAGGAGGTTTCCCAAGTGCTCCATGACTCATTTTTAGCAATTTTTACTTATGGCATGTGGACAACAACTTGCATACAGTGGAATATTGGAAACTAGGAAAATAAGACAAAAATGGATTAATTAATGTCTAAGGTAGGTAACTATGGGTTGATTATTGTAACAATCTAGAATTTGCCTCATACACTTATGCACATAAAGAAATGGGAAAGAGTATCATTGATGTGGAACCTAGTTCCACCATCGCAATCACAAATATCCAACGAGAAGAGTCAGAGGAGCAATAGGAAGGGGAGTTCCTCTTCCCTTCGCAACTATGGGTGTAGGGGACTCCACTACATTTTATTCTTGATAGTGGTAGTTAGAATAATCTCATCTTAGTCAAGGTCATCACAATATTGAATATTCTGGCAGTTTTGCATCCCGAATCCTACAACATTCATTGGTTTGTTTTAGGATGATACATTCATGTCAGTCAACAATGTCTCCTCTCCTATGGCACCAAGCCCTTCAAACATGAGGTGTTGTGTGATTTTTCCCAGCTTGAATTTTGTGATGTTCTTTTAGGACAAGAATATATGTGGAAACATCATGTTTTGTATGAGTCTATACCTCGTAGTGTAATTATTACTTTGGTAAAGACACTCTATAAAATACCAGAGACACTTCCTGCTACTGTAGTGTCTCTCATCAAAGCGAAGTAGTGCGCGAAGGTAATATTTCAGACATGGAAATGTGTACTCTTCATGGCTCATTCTGAGGGTGAATGAAAGATCACATTAACATCCACCACCTCCACACATAACCCCTCTACACAACAAAAATAGGTGTTCGAGATCGTGGAAGAATACAAAGAAATATTCACCACACTTGTCAGGGTTCCAGTACATTGGCAGGTCAAGCGTTCCTTTGATTTGATCCAGGGTGTGCCTTTACCTAATGGTCCAGTATACATGCATTCACTCATGGAGAATGAAGAAATCAAATTCTAGATTCAAAAGTTAATCCCAAAGGGGCACATTCGACCTAGCTCCTCAGCTTGTGGAAGCCCAATTGTGTTGGTATAGAAGAAATATGGGACATGGAGACTTTGTATTGACTACTAAGTTCTAAAAAAGATCACAATATAGAATTAGTATCCCATTCCTTGGATTGATGACCTCCTCAACCAGCACAAGGGGACTAAGTATCTTAGCAAGATTGACCTAAATTCTAGTTATCATCAAGTGTTGATTGAGCAGACCGATGTCTAGAAGACTACCTTGAAATATTGAGAAGGTCCTTTTGAGTGGTTGTTCTTGCCATTTTGCTTGATTAATGCTCCAACAAGTTACAACCTTCATGAGGATAATGGATGACATTATACAACCATTTACCAATTCCTTTATGTTTTTATATCTAGATGATAACCTCATTTATAGTAGAAGATGGGAATAACATTTGCAACATATCCAACAGGTCCTCAACACCCTGTGATAACACAAGTTATATGCCAATCTAGAGAAGTGCTCATTTGGCATAGAAAGGGTTCAATATTTTGGAAATATCATGGATGAACATGGTGTTCATGTATATCCATCCAAGATCAAATCCATTCACTATTGGCCGACCCCGTCGACTCTCATAGAGCTTCGCAACTTCCTAGGCCTTGCAAACTTCTATCACAGATTTCTGTTGGGATTGTCTAATATTGATTGGTCCCTTCACCAAGTGACCAAAGGTGGATGTAATGCCAATTTATTCCAAGACAAAACAACATGCATTTGAGGAGGTGAAGTAGTGGTTATGTTCCTCGCCCGTCCTTACCTTACCAAATCTGCAACAACCCTTTGAGATCGATACATATTCTTCATACTACATCGTTGGTGCGGTCTTAACTCAGCATGGCCATCTAGTGGCATATAAAAATGACACACTTTTAGATATAGTCTGCAAGTATCCTACCTATCATAGTACTCTATTATTCAATCATGTCACCAATGGAAGAATTACATCCTTGGAAACGAAACGGTCATCCACACTGATGACAACCCCTTACTTGCAGCAATTCAACCTAAACACTAAATATAAGAAGGGAGGCACCAATTGAGTCATTGATTTCCTCAGACGAAATCCAGTAACATCATTAACCATGGTGCTCAACCCTTGCAACCATGAGACCTCTCGGTGTCCTCAACTATATGATAGTGATCCTAAGTTTGCTCAAATCTATCAAGCCTTATGTGCAAGTACACTAGTGGTATACTTTCATCTCTAGGAAGGAGTGTTATGCCACCTATTCTATCACAATGTTCCTACAAGTGAGCATGCGAATATGATTTGGGATGCAAATTACAGTCGAGTGGCAAGGCACATTGGCAGAGTCGGGAAAATTATATGATAACTAATTCGACAATAAATTATCAGTATGGGGGTTGTGGGATTTGAGGTGCCAACACTATATATGCAGGGTGTAGGTTAACCTTTGTCTAATCTACCTGATCTAATGCTTACTAGAGGAAATATTTATTCATTACCCTTAAACTAGATTGCATACAAGAAAACTACCCTCTATTGTCTAATCTAGAGAATATGGATATATAGATTAAAGTTTTGTAGTATACCTATGAGAGAGGTTCATTGATTTGAAAGATATAAATTAAATTTAAGATCTAAAATAAATGTGTTTATATTGATTCAATGGTTTATCGTTGATGAAGGATTTCAATAGGAGAAAAAAAATTGTAACTACATTCCTTAAGGGATAATCTCTAGATTTGGTTTTATTCTAAATTTATGCACAAATTAAATCTAAGTGTATTACTTGAATTTGTTTCTAGATGAATTATTGTGTGAAATATGAATTTGTTCAAAAACATAAATGTACAAATAAAAAAAATGCAAAATATGACTATAATCTCTATGATAGACTATGGATGTGCAAATAAGCTTCAGACTTCAAAAAGAAACAAGCTGGAATAAACACAAACTAAGTATCTGAATTCACACTCAAAAACATGCATTTGGCTAGATTTGAAAGTTGTAAAGTTGGGATAAACCTTTCTAATAGGCTACCGAGCACCCCAAATGAAGATCATATGCAAATGTTATGACCCCAATAAGTTTATTTTTCAACTAACCACCTTGGGGCCGCAAACTTTATGACGATTCATCTCCTGGGGTTAGGTTTAATGTTTCTTCCTCTCCAAGGGTTTATGATTAAAGGCCCTTCTTCCTCCTTTTGTATTCAGGTTGTCATGACTAAGCATAGTTTCCACATATCTTCTCATAGATACAACTACCACCATTCTATGTCCTTTTGTTTTATAGTTTGTTATGTTTCATTCATTTAATAGACTATGAGTTATTGTATCACGATGTCTATTTCCATATATATGTGTATGTGAATATATATATATGCTCTTTCATTTAGTTCTAACATAAACCTATATCAATGGTATCATATCCTTCTACTCTTGTGGTTTCTCAGTGCATGTCCTCGACGAGATTTGAATATTGAGAGTTGGGTCTCGAAATAGTTGAGCTTGGGGAAAATACCTCTCATCGTCCCAAGTAGCCTCACACGGAAGAATAAGAAAAAAGCGATGACAGAGCAGGATATCCTATGAAATGTTTACTCGAGAAAGCCCTTGTGTGGCAAAGAAACAAGATGATAGATAACTTCTCCCATATCCTTCAAATAATGCTGACGGCGGTGGATGCACCTTCAATAAGCAGTCATTTTGAGTGTGTGACTCCCTTCAAAGTACAAGTTAACTTTAACATCCCTTTATTTGAAGGAAATATATATGCATATTCTTCATAAAAATGGTTAAGTCTGTTAGAGGGATACTTCTCTGTTTAAAAAATTTCTGACAGTGAAAAGATCACCATTGGGCTCCTTACGTCACTCCCCCATATCAAATACTAGTGGGGTGGGCACTACGAGAGGCATGCAAGGGATGAATATGAAATATTTAATACAAAACCCACTTAGGAATCTTTTTTCAATGTCATCAAAGAGGAATTCTACCATGTCGGAAGCTATGATGAGCAATACACCTGGTGGATGACATTGCACCATGAAAGAGACCAAACAGTGTCACAGTATACCAATATATTCCATACCCTATACTCAAAGTGTTAAATTTGTGAACCATTGATATACAAGAAAATGAGAGCAATTAAGAAGTATAATTATAGAGTGGAATATCAAAGACAATGTACACTAAACAAGACAAATTTGAGAAAAATATGATAAGAATTGATTAGTTAATAACAACATTAATCTCTATTCATCAATCAATAATAAAATGATTATACAATAAATAGAATTCAAATTCCATGGATAAGATTCGAATCTACCAGCTCAAGCTAAATGAATAGCAAAGTAAAGTTGATTGAATAACTAACTCAACTTGTCTAAATCACTGTTGGAGGATCACTAGTCTAACTCCCGATGTCTAAATCATTATATAATCAATTAACTAATGAGGTAGGTGGAAAAGGATCCACACTCCCTTCATGCATGCATAAATGGCGCCAAGATAATTGAAATTGATCTAAATGATTGTAACTTGAGGTTGAGTCACCAGAACTTCTTACCTACCACAACCAACTAATGGAGGCTGATGGTGGCACTTGGAGTGGGCTCCTATAATGTAGGGATTGGCACTAGTGGAACCAATGGGACCAATGGCACCAGTGGAACTGGTGGAACCAATGGAACTGGTTGAACCAATGGAACCAATGGCACCAGTGGAACAAGTGGCACCAATGGCACCAATGGCACTAGTGGCACCAAAACTCCAGTAAGGTGATAAATGACCTCCTAATCTAGGAAATATGAATGTTATACCAAAATCCTATCACCATCATGTGATAAGACATTTTACATACCTACTTGTCCTAAATCCCAGCTTCTGGAGTGGAAACTAAATGGTTTTTCATCAATCCGTCATACAAATTCCCAGCACCGTGCATGCTCCTTTATCTAGGAGCGGTACCCCTGCTCGCACCGCCTTTCATCAGTTGTCCAGAAGTGGTACCACCACCCATTTCCCTTGGTCCATAGGCATTTATTACCAAAATCACCCTGTCATAGAAGGAGAAGCATGGTACCCTGGGTAAAAAGGGAAGAAGAGAAGCTTCTCGAGGCTTCTAGATGATAAGCCTTAAGATATCCCTTATCCCTACTATTGTGGGTTGTTTGAGCTCAAGATCCCTCATCCTAGGATCTTAGAGGCCACCTCACCCACTAAATTCTCAACCATATCTATCCATTAAAGCCCTATAAATATGAGCTCATAGCCATGGTTGAGGGGAGAACACTGAAGGTATTGTTATGCTGTTGGATTGATTCTTGGCCCAAGATCATTTGGAGAGAGCACAAAGAGCTAGAGTCATAGCTTTTGGGGATGAAGCGCTGGTTTCATGGAGATGCATGTCAAAACTAAGGATTGGTTGTAAACTTATTCATATTTCTAATGTAAGTTGATTTCTATCCCCCATATGATGTGGTTGTTGTGATTTCGCATATATATGTTGCTAGATTCCTTAGTCACTAGCATAGATTAGTAGATCATATTCTGGTTGCTTTGATTCATTTTTTGTTGATATTTTTGGTAGGTACACAGGTGAACTATCAAATCTTTGTATTCCAGATATATACAGTTTCTAGGGAGACTCTTCAACCTCTGTCCTCTATTTGTGTTGGATTTGAACCATTCAGACCAGTGGAACACCTTGCTGTCCGCAGGAGGTGAAATATTCCAGCTAACAAATCTGGCGACTCCACAGGGAACATATGTTGTACACCCTAGAGGCCTGATGCACACCCTGGCTCCCTGCCACCCTCTACATGGTGAATAGGACAATCCATAGAGTCCTATCTGTCACTACCCTGATAGGGATTTTCTTCCCCGGTGTACCTGTACCTGGTACACAGTGCCGATCTATGAGCTCTCTCGTGGTAATGTCCCTACCATGGAAACTTATCAGTGAGATGGGGGCACCCTATCTTGATAGGCTAGTCAGGAATTAGATATCCTCTACCTCTACTATAAGTATGTGTGCCCCCACCTCAAAATACTATTGTTCTGGATTCCACATTCTCAGTATGTGCTCCAGTAATCTCTCATGGGACACCATGCTTGGTGTTTGGAATAACTTTAAGAGTCCATAGTTCCAGAGTGTGGCAATGCAAACCGAATTCCTTTTAGCAGCAGCATCCTCGTTAGCATGTGTTCTTTCCTTCCATATCACCATATTTTGGAATCCTAGGCCTGCCAAAAACAACAATGGTATGCATTAATATCATCCTTGAGTCATTTCAAATAAAAAGAATGAATGAAATTTTCCCATATCATTTGTTTAAATTATCCATGGTTGGCACCACCTTTTCCCCATTAGTGATAGGCAGTGGCACCACCTATCCACCGTATTCTTGCCGCGGTTCTCGGGCGATACCGCGTATCCCGTAAGGGGTAGCCACAGTACCCACATGTTGGGTTTTAGGGCTTTCCAAATAGGCCCAAAACCCCACCAGATCCCAAAATAAAAGCTATGAAATGAAAGATAAGGGTCTTATATGTTACTTGCAACTGACGAGACTGAAAACAGATGGTGGAAACTCCTAGTATCAACTGTGGAAGATCTGACTAGAAAATGCTCCATGTGCTCTCTGCTAGAGGTAAATAGTGAAATTTTTTATTTGTTACTATTTACTTGCCTTATGTAGACATTTTTTGGGTCTGACCTACTATAGTTTTGATATTACATCATGTTTTGATAAAAATATATTTGTCATAATCCCTTAATGTTGATTTTGAATGCATTTAACACTTGTTTATGAGTCGTTTGCAGGTTGACTTTAGTAAGAAGCTTTGGAAAGTTTGTTTATGGCTTTTTTGTACTTTCAAAAAATGGAAAAGGTCATCGAGCGTTTATTATGACACTTTGTCATGCTCGTTAAAATCTATTATCAAAGTTTCAAGTCCAGTTCAAGTTTCTTTCCAAGCTTGTAAAATATGACATTGTGTAAAGAAGCGTCATGGAGTTCTCTTTTCACCTCTTTTTCAGGCTCCTTAAACATGAAAAAGTTGTCAAGTCCATTTCTGAATATTTCCAGGCTCATAAAAAGTGACATTGTGTAAATAAACCTCATGGATTTCTCTTTAAACCCTTTTCAGGCTCCCTAAATACGAAAAGATTATCGAGCAATCTTGTCTTCTTCACGCTCGTTAAAGTATTTGAAGAGTCGTCCGTCCGATGGTAGGTTATCTCTTTCTCAGTTTGGATAGGACTATTTACAAGAAAGGATCACTCTAGCCAATCATGATTGGAAGAGTTATCTAATGTATGATTTTACACTTTTTTGGGCCTTAGAAACTAAATCATACGAAAAAGGACCCCTTTGGAGTCTTCTTCCGTATTCGTTCAGACTCTCTAAACATGAATGATACTGAGTTTTCTTTAGTGGACTCATTAAATTAGACATTGAGAGGCCCGTTTTGGGAATGAACCCCTCCTCTCTCAGGTTCGTAAAACATATGAGACTAGACTTGTCTTCTGACAAGCTATATCAAGTGTTTGTTACCCTCTTTGAACTTGTAAAACCAAAAAGAGGCACTCATCAATCATGATGGGGAAAATGGGAAGGGAATCATTTTGTAAATAATGGTAGTTGTTTGTCGTTTCCTTTGAACATGGCACTTGTCTACACAATCATGTCAGTCAATTGGGTATTCAGCTGATCTCCATGATGATCCACTTTCATGAGTCATGCCAATCCTTTGAGTCTTTCAAAAGAATGCATTGTCCACTGTCGTATTGTGTATCTATCCTATCTAATCATGCTGCCAAGTCATTTTGTTGTGCCACTTGATGTTCAAAGGGGATCTGAAGAAGTTTTACCTCTGCTGTCTACAAAGTCTTTGTGTCAGTATCTTTGAGTCAGTCATATGGTTACTGCATTCACATCATTCTAGAACTATGTTCCAAGTTTCATGTTGTCGATGTGGGACTCATCATGGCCCTCCTTTAACGAGACTATTCCCATCGACATCATCTCATCATCTGAGAAATAGTCTTAGAAACAATATTTAGTACCTTGAGATCTGTATTCCTTAATGACAGATTCTCTCGCTCTTGACATAGTTTCACATCATTGACCTTTGATCAATAGAATCGACTGGGTGTTCGACATCAGGACATCTATTCGCACTCAGTAGATTGTACTAGGGTACCTTGGGAATCATTGACATTAATGGTGATCTCCCTCACACTTGTGAATGGTTCACATCATTGGCTGGTAATCAAGTGGTTTCTACCATGTTCAACTTAATATCATTGTAATCACATGGATAGAATCGTACTTTGTGGAAAACGAGATGAAAACCTTGGGCATTTGTTTAAAACCACTCATTGCTTTTTCCCCAGGTTGCGATGGAGTTTTGTATTTTTTTTCCAAGAAAAAAAAGCAGAATTTTATATCATCCGTAGAGAGACAAAATTACAATTTGCAGATATGCATTGCATATTCAATAAACCCACCCAGTCTATTCTTTACCAAGGTTTCCAATCTGATCCATGGAGTTTTGTATATCTAGCATGGATCCACATTTGTATGGTCATGGCTATGCTCAAATTTGCATCTGTATGACATAGATTTATGTTGTATGTCTGGTAGCTATGTCCAAGTTTGAGTCCTCTATCACATGGATCTATGCTGTATTCTAGTAGCCATGCTTGTTTATTCCACTCATGGATCTATGTTTTATTGGTCTACAGTTATGAGTTTGGTTACTTGTGTTTATGAGTCAGCATACTAATGTACTACAGATGCCTACTTGACTACATACTCCAATCAAGCTGACATTTTCATCTCCTGGCGACAACTTGTTCTCAAAGATCTCGTTTATCATATCACTCTAAGAGTCATGCTTTGGGGGGCATCTTGTTATACCAAAATCCTGTCACCATCATGTGATAAGACATTTGACATACCTACTTGTCTCGAATCCCAGCTTCTGGAGTGAAAACTAAATGGTTTTTCATCAATCTGTCATACAAATTCCCAGCACCATGCATGCCCCTTTATCCAGAAGCGGTACCCCGACTCGCACTACCTTTCATCAGTTTTCCACAAGTGGTGCCACCACCCATTTCCCTTGGTCCATAGGCGGTTATTACTAGAACGGCTCTATCATAGAACGAGAAGTGCGGTACCCTAGGTAAAAAGGGAAAAAGAGAAGCTTATCGAGGCTTCTAGATGATAAGCATCGAGATATCCCTTATCCCTACTATTGTGGGTTGGTTGAGCTCGAGATCCCTCATCCTAGGATGTTAGAGGCCACCTCACCCACTAAATTCTCAACCATCTCTATCGATTAAAGCCCTATAAATATGAGCTCATAGCCATGGTTGAGGGGAGAACATTGAAGGTGTTGTTATGCTGTTAAATTGATTCTTGGCCCAAGATCATTTGGAGAGAGCATAGAGAGCTAGATTTGGAGCTTTTGGGGATGAAGAGTTGGTTTCATGGAGATGCATGTCAACACTAAGGCTTGGTTGTAAACTTCTTCATATTTCTAATGCAAGTTGATTTCTCTCCCACATATGATGTTGTTGTTGTGATTTCACATATATATGTTACTAGATTCCTTAGTCACTAGCATAGATTAGTAGATCATATTATGGTTGCTTTGATTCGTTTCATGTTGATAATTTTTGTAGGTACACAGGTGAACTTTCAAAGCCTTGTATTCCAGATATCTATAGCATCTAGGGAGAGTCTTCAACCTCAATCCTCTATTTGTTCTGGATCTGAACCATTCAGACAAGTGGAACACCTTGCTGTCTGCAGGAGGTGAGATATTCTAGATAACAATGAAAAAATAGACTATATTGGACAAAGGTGGATTATTAATGCCAACACCCCCCTTTAATCCTAACTTTGGACAAGTTGGACTCTGAAAACTAGGACAAAAAATCACCCATACAATCTAGATGACATAAAATAAACTACTTAATAAAATAAGGATAATGGGGAAAACTTCATGTGAAAAAACCCCAGCCCTCAAAATAAGCAAGAATCAGGAAAAACGTTATACTACTTAAGAGAAAAAATTTCTCTTTGAGCAATTTGGAATTTGGAACTCTTTGGAAGCTTCATGTAGAATCATGGTTCTTCGATGCATCAACATCCTAGGACTGTGGATGTGAACCTTTCCATATTCTTCTAATGTGTTGAATGTTGATTTTGTCTCTTGTTTCTGGAGGAGAATGCAATGATCCATTTTGTTCTTCAGTGCGATGAATTGTGGATCATTTGCTATCATCAAGTAGCATCTCTGTGGAAGTTTGTTGCACCACTATGTAGGTAGTGAAGTTGTATGAGAGAGTGCAACATATTCATTATGATACTGAGACCTCATTCTTATTCTATCATTTGGATTACCAAAACCATTCCAAGCCACTTCAATGAGGTTTTGGGCCCATTTAGGATTTTTATTCAAAATAGGAGATAGATATAGATCTAGATGTTCATGAGGTACACTCAAAATATTAAGATCATGCTCATATTATTCCTCATCTTCTGAAACTGAAATTTTAGACAACATATCATTATTTGGAAATGGAGATGAAAGAGATTTTTACCTTCCATTTCAAATGGTTGTTGAGACTATGTTGGAGTTGAGTATTGAAGAAAGTATGAGAATTCATATTCCTTGGAGTAATGGTTTTCAAAACCCTTCACTATAATCTTCCTAGTTTATAGATCTGATATCTCTACTGAGTCAGGACCAAATAAACATATAACATATAACAAATTTGATCCAAGAGAGGGCACATAGAGTACATTCTTGAAATATCCATGATGTATTTTAATAGAACCTCTACCTATTGTTGGGATATGTGTGTTACCCCCCATATCAATTTGAGGTCCTCCTAATATATTTAGAGTGGTGAAGGATTCCATATAGGCAACCATGTGGTTGGATGCTCCAGAATCTATCAAATAAGCCTTCGACTAAGTGAGGCTTTCCTTCATGGCATTGCACCTCTCATAATATTTTCTCAATTCTACAACATAAAAATTACTTTCTCCTTGTGTAAGGGAAATATTATTATTTTCAAGGAGTTTTGACAGTTGGTTGATGGTCTTCTTCATGCACTGGCTCTGTGGATGAAATCCTCTCATATAGTAGGGACATCTAGTATTCTCAGATTTCTTATTTTTCTTGGAACCTAAGGCTCCATCAAAAGATTCTTGATTCTCCATTGGATTTGAATCAATGTTTTTGGTCTCCTTCCCTTTATGCATCCCTCTTGCTTGCGCATTTTTTCATTCTATCACTAAGAGTGCTTGATTCTTGCAAGTTTGAATCCCTCCTATTTGAACCAATTTATATTGCTCTTGTATTAAGGGCTCAGAAAAAGCATCTAGAGAAGGAATCTTCTAACTAGGGATGGAATCTCTTCTAGAAAGGAATACAGAGACAAATATTGAGTATTCTGATACAAGCTTGCTTGGCACTGATAGCACAAGTTTCTCATCTTTCCTCACTAATCCATATTTTTTGTGTTACAATACTAGTGACTTGTATTTTGTAAAGAATTTCCTAATAGATTCAAAACTGCTGGGATATAAAGCAATGAGATCATTCTCCAAAATATTCCCTTGAAGCTCATATTTTTTTCCAAAAAAATATTCAATATTATCCCAAGCTTCCTTCAAAGTCCTTAATCCCTCGAGGTGGAAAAAGATATCCCGAGAGATATGAGTGTACATGAAGCTTAAGGCCTCATCAAGCCGATTAGAATTTTTTTTCTTCTCAACAAACTGTCGGGGCTCAATTTCTCTTCCCATTGTCATCCTAAATAGACCAATATTGTGTAAGGATACCTACATATCTTCCCTCCAATCAATGTAGTTTAATGCTGTAAGTATTCAGGGTACGAGAGTTTAAGAATCCATATTTCTGTATGTTAAATAGTCAATTCCTCAATAAGATACATAGGTACTTGCAAATAACACTGAAAAAACCAATTCAATTCGTAATCATGTCATTTCAATCCTTTCCACCTCTACATGTACAGTTTCTCGGAGTTTGTCACACCTAGATAGAGTTCTCTAGACATAATCCAGAGAGAGCAATGCTATGATTATAGGATTTATGTGGAAACTTGGCTACTTCTAGTGTATAATGGAGATAAAACAAGACTTGATACTAGCCCGAACGAGGCTCTGATACCATGTTAAATTTGTGAACCATTGATCTATAGGAAAATTAGAGAAATTGAGAAGTAGAATTATGCAGTGGAATATCAAAGACAATGTACACTAAAAAAGACAAATTTCACAAATATGATAATAATTGATCGGTTAATTACAAATTAATCTCTATTCATTCATCAATAATACACTGATTATACAATAAATATAATTTGAATTCCATGGATAGGATTTGAATCTACCAACTCAAGCTGACTGAATAGGTAACTTAGTGTGAATAAATCAGTGTTGGAGGATCACTAGTATAAATTTGGATGTATAAATCAGTATACAATTAGTTAACTGATGAGGTAGGTGGGAAAAGGAACCACTCTCCCTTAATGCATGCATAACTATCACTAGGATAGCTAAAAGTGATCTAACTAGTTGTAACTAGAGGATTACTTGGAATAATTGCTTACCTACCACAACCAACTAATGGAGTTTGTTGGTAGCACTCAGAGCGAGCTCCTATATTGTAGGGATTGGAACCAATGGCACCAATGCAACCAGTGGCACCAATGACACTGGTGGCACCAATGGAACCAATGGCACCAATGGAACAGGTGGCACCAATGGCACTAGAAGCACCAATATTCATGGTGGCACGAAAACTCCAGTAATGTGATAAATCTCCTCTTAAGCTAGGCAATAAGAAAAAATAGACTATATTATACAAATGAGGATTATTAATCCTTACACAAAGTAGGGTATTAGAGACTTTGAATGAAACTTGGTTCTAAAATATTGTAATGGCCTACATAGTACATTTAGTTGGTGATGGATTTCTTAGACATATCCTTGCTAAGAACACCTTACCGATATGTTGTCAAGATCGAGCAAAAGTTTAAGAAAATGAGTAACCAGGATTTTGGGTCTTAAAATTAGTAGCACAAGGAGGTAAAAAGTGTCCCTAGTTCACAACCCAAAGGATAGATCAAGGATGACCAAAATCTCGACAACAAGTCCAAGCGACAGGAAAATAAGGGTAGTGGGAAATAAAATAAGGAGACCGGCAAGTAGTGAAAGTTCCACAAAATCCCCTGGAAGAACACTGATGAATGCTATTCAAAATAGTCATTGTTGGTTGAGACAAAATCCCCAAATATAGACTCTAACTCAGAATACGAGGCATAGAAAGAAAGGGGAAAGTGTATCATTCACATGGAACCTAGTGCCACCATCGCAACCTCGAATATCCAACCAGAAGAGTAATAGGAGCCAGAGGAAGGTGAGTGCCTCTTCCATTCGCAACTATGAGTGCAAGGGACTCCACTACATTTATTATTGAAAAAGGTAGTTAGAAAAACCTCATCTCAGTCAAGGTCATCAAAATATTGAAGGTTCTGATGGTTCCACATCCCCAACCCTACAACAATGATTGGTTTATCCCAGGGCAAGGCATTCATGTCAGCCATCAATGTCTCCTCTCCTATAGCATCAAGCCCTTCAAGAATGAGGTAATGTGTGATGTTTCCCTTCTTGAATTTTGTGATGTTCTTTTAGGACGACCATATATGTGGAAACATCATGTTGTGTATGAGTCTAGACCTTGTAGTGTAATTATCACTTTGGGAAAGAATCTCTACAAAATAACAAGACAGTTCCTGCTACTCTAGTGTCTCTCATCACAACAAAGCAGTGAAGGAAGGAAATTTCCCAAACATAGTAATATGTACTCTTCATGGTTTGTTCTGAGGGTGAACAAAATACCATATTAACATCCACCACCTCCACATAGAACCCCTGTACAGAACAAAAATAGGTGGATGAGATTGTGGAATTATACAAATACATATTTACCACACTTGACCTGATGGGCCAGTATATCGGGTCAAGCATTGCATTAATTAGATCCAGGGTGCGCCTTTAACTAATGGGCTAGTATACATGCATTCCCTCACAGAGAATGAATAAATAAAACTCTAAATTCAAGAGCTAATCCAAAAGGGGCACATTTGACCTATCTCCTCACCTTGTTGGAGCCCAATTATGTTGGTATAGAAGAAATATGGGACATGGAGACTTTGTATTGACTACCAAGCTCTAAAAATGATCACAATCTAGAATTGGTATCCCATTCCATGGATTGAGGACCTCCTTGAATAGCTAAATGGGGGAAATCATTTCAACAATATTGACACGAAGTCTGGTTATCCTGAGCTGTTGATTAAGTAGACCGATGTCTGGTAGACTGCCTTCAAATATTGAGAAGGTATTTTTGAGTGGTTGGTCATGCCTTTCAGTTTAATTAGTACTCTAAAAACCTTCCTGATAATGATGGATGAAATTATACGACCATTACCAATTCCTTTATGTTTGTATATCCAGATGATAACCTCATTTATAGTATAACATGGGAAGAACATTTGCAACATATCCATCAAGTCATCAACACCCTGCAATAATACAAGTTATACGCTAATCTAGATAAGTGCTCATTTGGCATGGAAAGGGTTCAGTATTTGGGATACATCATAGATGAACATGGTGTTCATGTAGATCCTTCCAAGATCCAAGCCATTTGTGATTGGAAGACCCCAACGACTCTCATAGAGCTTCGCAGCTTCCTAGGCTATGCAAACTTCTATCACAGATTTGTGTTGTGATTGTCTAAGATTGCTTGGTCCCTTATCCAGGTGACTAGAGGTGGATATAATTCCAATTTCATCTATTACAAGCCACAAAAACACACATTTGAGGAGATGTAGTATATTATATGTTCATCTCTCGTCGTTACCTTACTATATCCTCAACAACCCTTTGAGATTGAGACAAATTATTTGGAATACATTGTTGGTGTAATCCTCACTCAGCATGGCCATCTAATGGCATATCACATTGAGACACTTTTAGATATAGTCTTCACATATTCTACCTATCACAATGAAATGTAATCCACTATCCAATCATGTCACCAATGGAATCATTGCATCCTTGAAAATGAAATAGTCATCCACATTGATCACACACCCTTGCAATTCACGCAAACCCAAGAAAAGTCATAGAATCACCACCACAAGAAGTGGTCCACTTACTTGTAGTAGTTACACCTTAGAATTAAATAAAAGAAGGGTAGTACCAATCAATTCATTGATTTTCTAATCTGACCTTCAGTAGAAGCATTAACCACGGTGCCCAACCCTTGCAACCACAAGAACTTCGGGTGGCCTCAACTATATGACAACGATCCTGATTTTTCTCTCATATATCAAGCCTTATGTGCAGGTACATGAGTGGTAGATTTTTATATTTGGGAATGATTTCTATGCCACCTTGGTCATCTCTGTGTTCCTTCAAGCGAGTGTGCAAAGATGATTTGGGAAGCCCATTACAGTCAAGTGGAAAGGCACTTTGGCATTGTCAGGAAAATTATATGATAACTAACTTGAGACTAAATTGTAATGTCCCCATCCCTCCTACTGGTGAAGAGGATTCTACCATACATCAAATCATCCAGACATATAGCCCCATGAACATGGACATACATACATATACTGCTGAAGCATGATACTTAAAAACATAAAACATATTACGAAGCATAATCATTCATATACACAACAGAAGCAAAAGATATCAATCAACACTCATGCATATACAGATCAGCATTTAACATGTATATCATCATTCATCAACGGTAAATATGATTGCAGACACAAGTTAGGTAAGAATACTTATCTTATTAAGAACTTGTTCCGCAACCAGCTACGTCACTGCAATGTTCCACCCAACCATAGGCCCTCTTGCTCCTTAATCTCTCAACAACGCTGCCAACCCTAGGTTGAGCATGATTCCCCAAGGAATAAGGAGCTAACATGCTTACACATAGCCAAGGATAACAACACCACAAGGGTACACAGCTCAACAAAGCCAACACAGTTGGGTTTATCAGGCGAACAACGGATCAGCCAAGCCAACAAATTTGGGTTTATCAGGCCATCCAGGAGCTAGGAAAGGCTAAATGCTAAGCTGGTGAGCTCATTGAAGAGATATAGAAACCAACACTAGAACTAGCCTGGATTCTAGAGCACCCACACACACCCAACGCAAGGAAATCGGTCCCTTCTCTGCAACGCAATCCCTCAGACCCTGATCTCCCTTCCAGTGCTATTCAGGGGTTGTGGAGAAGAAAGCCAGCTCAGTAGCTCTATCTATGTGGTTCTCAAGCCACCAGGTTTATCAAGAACCTCAGGCCCTCATTCACCACTCCAATGCAATCCAAGGACAAAACCACTGCATGCAAGCAGCCAAACATCTATTCAAGCTTTTACAGGGGAAAAACACAATCGACCAGAACGTAGGAAATCCCAACAATTATTCAAGCGATTGCACCACAAAAAGGGAAAACACAACCAAGTAAAACGTGGGAAAATATCATCCCACAACGACTATGAACCCACAGCACCCGATGCTCAATGCAACCGCTGGAGAAATTGCACAGGAAAAAAATGGGGAAAGAACAACTCCCAACTATGCGTGATGGACAAAGATGCAACCCATAGAACTATTGATGCCATTACAGCCACGATTCAGCAATGGAATAACATAACCATTATGCAGTCTAAAAATGGTGGAAAAAGATACAAAACTCTGCGTGAACAGAGGAAATAATTTATCCGCGGGCCAACAAATCTGTGAGGCAGAGGAGAACCATATTTTTGCGTGAATGAGGAAGAAAACTCACAGACTAAGAATTGGCATGAGAGAGGGAAGGTGAACCCCCGACAATGGAATGTGGAACCTTTTAACTCCACCCAGCATGAGGGAAATGAACAAACTCTCGATCCCCATAGTGGAGACCATCTGCTACCCCAAGGCACATCGTGGAGAGAGTGTGAGCATGGTGGTATTCTTCCATCCAATCGTTGCCCCCAACTAACAACATAATAACTAAGGTGGTCATGAGAAAAAGAGAGTGGTGACACATGGCTCTTCCCCCATGACTCAATGTTCAACATTCCCCTTCCTTATCCTTTGGAATTATTCCCCTTCTCAGTTTAGTTGCAGTGAACATAGCTGGTTGGGTTATTTAATTAAAATGTGTGTTTACATGATTCCACAGATTAATATATGTCATATGTCTCGATATACCATCGGTGACCATTCCAATTCGAAACATAAAATAACTAAATCAATGGTGGGGCCTTTGACCTTAGCTCCTCACCATGATTATTTACAACATATGTATTAATGCAAATGGGGTCAAAACCAGGGTGTTACATTCCCCTCCCCCTTCAATAGCACTGTCCTCAATGCTTTACAAAATTTGAACAAAATGCTACACTGGTACTGCTTCAGTGTTTCGCAGGATTGAACAAAAATGGATGTGCCAATTACATGGCATCCTTTAGCTCCAACGTAGCCTCTTCAGGTGTGTAATGCTCCCATTGCACCTTTACCTGCCCTATGGCTCAGTTTTTTATCATTGTGACCTTCCTGTCGAGGATGTGCATTGGCTCGATTTGGAACTCTCCCTCATGTTCCACCTGAATCACATCCCAATTTATCACATGGTTAGGCTCATGTACATATTTCTTAAGCAAAAGAAACATGAAAAAAATTATGATATCTAGTACTAGCAGGAAATGCAAGTCTATATGCAACAGGACCTATTCTTTCAAGCACTTCAAACGACCCACAATATCTAGGTGACAACTTGGCACAACTTCCAAGCTTCAAGGAAATTTTATTTTCTTTCACTCTAAGGTAAACATGATCCCCAACACTAAACTCTCTATTCAACATATGCTTATCTACATATATTTTCTGTCTGTCCTGTGCTGCTTTCATATTCTGCCTAATCTTTACAACCTCTTGCTCCATTTCCTTGAGCAGTTCTGGTCCAAGCACAACTATGTTCACTGGGTTATCCCAAGTCACTAGTGTCCTACACCTTCTTCCATACAAAGCTTCATACAAACTCATCCCCAAGGATTCCTGCTATCCATTGTTGTAAGAAAACTCTACCAAGTGTAAGTAATCTTCCCACTTGGTTGGTTTGTCCATCACATACATGTGAAGCATATCTTCAAGCACCTGATTAACTCTTTTTGTCTCCCCATCTGTCTAAGGATGGTATGCAATGTTGAAGTTTAACTTTGTGCCCAAATCTGCAAACAATCCCTTCCAAAAATTGGAAGTGAACTTGACATCTCTATCAGAATCTATTGCTTTTGGAAATCCATGCAATTTGAAAATCTCCTTCATGAAGATCTTTGAAATGTCATCAGTCTTGTGCATAGACTTCACTGGTATAAAATGTGCTGCTTTAGTCAACTTGTCTACTACAACCATGATGGAATCATGATGTCTCCAATTCATCGGCAATCCTATAATAATATCCAAGAGAATAACCTCCCATTTCCATTCTGGGACTGGAAAAGGATGCAACAAACCTACTGGATGTTGATGCTCAACCTTTACCTGTTGACATTTCATGCACCTTAAAATTTATTCAGCTGTGTCCTTTTTCATTCCTGGCCAAAAGTACTACTTTCTAGCTGTAGTAATTATCTTCTGGTACTTTGGGTGACTAGAATATGGAGTTTGATGGATTTCATCCATAACAACTCTCCTTAAATCTGCTACATTCAGAATATAAATTATGCCTTTATAAGTGAGAAGTCCATCTTCTTCCAATTTATATCCCTCATAATTATTCTCAAGACTTTGCTGCTGCAATTTGTCTTTTACTTGCTCATACAATTCATCTCCGACAACATGATTAACAATATGCTACCTCAAATCTGATTGGCAAATACTAAGAGATGCCACATGCATTTCCAGTACCTTCCTGCTGAGTGCATCAGCTACCTTGTTTTATTTTCCTTTTATGTGCTTGATTTCGAAATCAAACTCACATACAAATTCCAACCATCTTGCTTTCCTATCATTCAGAGTAGGATGATCAAACAAATACTTCACTCCATAGTGATCTGTCCTGAGTTCAAATATTCTACCCATCAAGTAATGTCTCCACATCTTGAGAGGATGTACTATGCTTGCAAGCTCTAGATCATGAGCGGCATAGTTCTTCTCATGCTCCTTCAGCTTTCTTGACTCATAACATATCATGTGGTTGTCCTACATAAGGACTCCTCCAAGCCCTTGTCTGCATGCATCGGTACATATCACAAAATATTTCTCTAGGTCTACAGCCTTCAATACTGGTGCACTGGTGAGAAGATTCTTCAACTGCTGGAAGCTTTCTTCACACTTCGAAGTCCATTCAAACTTTACTCCCTTCTTTTGAAAAAAAGTGATGGCATGTGCAACCTTGGAAAATCCTTCAATGAATCTCCTGTAGTAACCTGCAAGTCCCATAAAAGATCTTATGTCCGTCACATTTCTTTGAGTAGGCCAATTCATAATGGCTTCTATCTTTTCAGGGTCTACTGATATACCCTCTTCTGAGATAATGTGACCCAAGTACTGAATTCTATCTCTGTAGAAGTCACACTTGCTCAGTTTTGCATACAGATGATATTCCCTAAGCACTTGCAATGCCAATCTCAAATGATCTTCACGTTCTTCCTCATTCTTGGAATAAACAGGAATGTCATCAAGGAAAACAAGAAAAAACTTGTCCAAATACTTGCTGAAGACGCTATTCATAAGGCACATAAATGTAGTTGGTGCATTTGTGAGACCAAATGGTACCACTACAAAATCATAATGTCCATACCTTGTCTTGAAGGCTGTCTTATGAATGTCTTCATCCTTGATTCTCACATGATGGTAACCAGACCTCAAGTCGATTTTGGAAAATACCTTTGCTCTTCTCATTTGATCAAACAGGTCATCAATCATAGGTAAAGGGTATTTATTCTTCACAGTAACCTTGTTCAAATGTCTGTAATCAATACATAACCTGAGTGTACCATCTTTCTTCTTCACAAACAAAATCAGTGCTCCCCAAGGATACACACTCGATCGAATATACTTCTTTTCCAACAAATCTTGCAGTTGCATCTTCGATGTACTCATCCTGTAGGGTGTCTTGGACACTAGTTCTACTCCTGGCACAAGTTCAATGGTGAAATCAATGTCCCTCTTTGGGGGAATACCTGGAATTTCATCAGGAAACACATCCTTGAATTCATGTAACACCTGATAGTCCTCCAACCTAGGAGTCTATTCTCCTGTTGGTTCCAGAATATGAGCTGCATACAACTGGAAACCTTTCCTATAGAAATTCTTCAACTGCATTGCTGAAACCTGTCTTACTGAAATTACCTTCAGAATACCTTTCAGGACTACTGGGTTTCCTTCTTCATCCATGCATTCAAAAGTCTTGTTATAACAATCAAGCTTCACTCGATGAGCTTCTAACCAATCCATTCCAATGAGAATATCATAGGAACCAAGTGGTATAAAATTCATATCTACACAAGTGATCAATCCATTCATAACCAATGGACACTTCTCTACCAATTCACTGACCCTTCTCTTAGTCCCAATGTCCAGCTGAACTAACCAAGGTTTCCTATGCTTGTCCTTCTTAAAAGCACAAATCTCCACTACTCTAGGAGTAATGTAACTATGAGTAGAACCAGGGTCAATCAAAATAGAAATAGATTTTTCAACAATATTACCTGCAACTTCAACCACATTTGACTGGTGATTTGCCTGGTGGTCCTCCAGTGCTACATAAATTCTAGGGATTGCTCTTGCTACTTGACCCACTGTTTTTGCTCCTTGAATTTTATAAGCTGGTCTTGCAATTTCATTCTCAAGTGGACAATATCTGCACAAGTGAGGTCCTTCACATTTCCAACATTTGAGTGGACCTTTATTCTGATGTGGCTCTTTAGACTTTCCACCTGTCACTCCAACTGGATTACTCACAGCTTGGGATGGCTGCTTTTTCTAATTCCTGAATCTAGAAGGTTTGAAACCTTTCCTTCTTTGGTCAAACTTCTAATTATTTTTTTCCTTCCATGCCTTATGGTAATCAAGTTTACCTTTTTTTTGTTCATAGCAATAATTATCCTTCCTTATTTCTTCTTCAAGGGTCCTAGGTTCATAAAACTCAATTCTATCTTTATAGGCTTGAGGAAATCCACTCAAAAACCACTGGATCTTCACTTTTGCATCTCTGATGTACCGGACATACCTCAACAATTCCAACAACTTATTTGCATATTCATCCATGGTCTATTGTCCCAATATCAGCTCATGGAACTCCTTGATCTTGTCATCATAATACCTGTCAGAGAGGTATTTCTGCCTGAAATACTTCTTGAACTGTTTCCACTTCAGTCTCCTTTCACCGATCTTCTTTACTTGCTTGAAGTGTTCCCACCAAATGGATTCTCTTCCATTCAAATTGAATATGGAAACTCGTGCCTTCATGTTTCCTAAATAATCCTGCACTTGAAAGTACGTCTTTATCCCAAGAATCCAAGCTTCAGCTTCTTGTCTCGTCTTTATCTCACCATCAAAGGTAGGAGGTTTAGCTTTCCTAAATTCATCTCGAGAGCAATCCCTATGGTGTATTCTTCTTTTCCTCTTATGAGAAGATGAACTTGTATCTCCACTGGATTCTTCAGAATCAAATGGTCCACTAGAATTCCTTCTTCATCTCCTAGTGCTGCTCTTACTGCCTTCTGGCATTGATGTACCCCGTCCAAAATATATCTTTTTCTGCAAGTCTGTCAAATTATGCAATATGGCAGCATTCAACTGATGCTGCTCTTCCTGGGCTTTAAACAAGCTTCTCATGGTGGCTGCAACCTTAGACGGTGTCCCCTGGAATCTCCTTCCATTAGACTCTATGTCATCATTTCCATTACGGATATTTTCTCCCATGGCATCTTCTGCTCGCTCTTAAGAATCCCAAGCATTATACCCTTAATGGGTTCTCATGACTGAACCACCTCTTGCTTTACCACACTGTTCTTTCTGGAGTACTGCTCTTGGAAGTTGTCTATAATTCCGCAATGTGTTAGTAACAAACTGTTAGATGCATAGCATTAATATAAAACCAAAACTACTTACCTTCCTCTTTTGGAAATTCATAAAACACAATTTTGGTTAAAACACAAATTTTTTCTCTCTTTCTTTTCAGCCCTGTGACCGCTAATAATTTGTTGAAATCTGCTGAAAACCCACTGAAAGACAATCAAAAACTGCTTGAAAAATTACTAAGAAAATCCTTCGAAAAACCCAAATTTCGTTAGGCCCAATCGGACCTCTTCCCGGCTATCTTTCCGATTCTTCGGCGGTCAAAACACCTAGTTCATCTGTGGTCTATTCATTTATTTCTCTCTGGCATTTCAGCAGAAAACCAACTAAAATTTCGATCTGCATCGACGAGAAAATTGACTGTTCATTGGGTGCACAGTCCCTTGACCAGCTGCAACGGTGAAAAGTGATCAAAGGTTTCCGTAGACATCTATCGGTGAGTTGCTCATCTATTTCCTTCCGGCGTGTCGGGCCTGTAGTGGTCTATCATTCCGCAACGACAACCAACAATCCCATTATAATTTTCATGGACCAAAGCTTTGTCGTAGGTTGGGGTGGCATCCTACAGTGGCATCAGACACTTAGTACTCTAGGCATCCGCAACGGTGGTTTCCACAATCCATAACTCTTTCGCAGTGTCAGCACTCCCGAGCACTTCACGCCACTGTAGTTATGTTATCAAAACTTGGAACCAATGTTCACTAAACACCTCAGCATCGACGAGTAGAGAGACTAATGCATCGGTGGGATAGTTGTCTAAGCTTCCGCAATGGTGGGCGATCGATCAACTAATTTTCGCCAATGTCCATCGGTGGTCTCATCAACTAACTTTCACCGATGATTTCAACACAACACTTAAACAAAATTTTGAAACATTCTTCTTCTGTCAGCGGTCTGAACCACTAAGCGCTATGCGTTTGCATTTTAGTCCACACGGCAGCCACAACAACGGACTGACAAATAGCTAAATTATTCTGCGATGTCGGTGATCCCAACAACTATTTTCAACTGATGACATCAATGGTTTGAACAACTAATTTCTCCTGGGATCCGCCACCGCATCGGCGGCTCCATCATCTAAATTTCACCGACGATTTTATGACTTAGAAAAATTTTCAAAAATTTTCTCTTTTCACTTTCAACCGCCGCATCAGCTTTAGAAACGACTACCAACTGCTGCATCGAATGGTTAGTTCCCTAGTCACCCGCAATGGTGGCCCACAATATTCCTATGTCTTCCAAAGCTCACTACTTTGTCAACGGTCGAACCGACTAGTATTTTGCAGCATCGGCGCTCAGATGCTCATCAGGTGATCAGTTCTTTATGTGGCTGCAACAGTGACGCTTAGACCACTAATTCCTTCTGTTGTTCATTGACGATGAATAGCACTAACATGCTCTGATGACCAACGAAGTCAACACTTCGAAAAATTTCAGAAATTTTGCGCTATCGGCGGTCAGAGGCTCTACTCGTCGGACGCATAGTGGTCTACCCATCCGCAACGATGGCACTCAATCTACTAAGCATCAGTGATCCATTTGTCTAAGTGTTCTGATGTGTCGATGGCCAAAACACTATGAAATTTTTTCAAATTTTACTCCTCTGTCTCTTGCTGCATCATCCATCAGATCAACTATCCATCGGGTGGCCTTCCCACTAAGTGCTTCGCTGCATTGGAAGAACTTGTCACTAGGTTTTCTAATGAGCCAACATTCTAGCACTTAGAAAATTTTCTTGTGATTCTCCATTTCTCCTGGTTTCTTCTCGGCAGTAGGCGACCTGCCTCTGTTAACTGTTCTTTCATGTCCCATTCAGGCCCATGATACAACCAATGCTCTGATACCACACTGTAACATCCTCGACCCTCCAACCAGTGAAGAGGACGCTACCATACATCAAATCATCCATGCATCTAGCCCCATTAACATGGACATACATACATATACTGCTGAAGCATGATACTTAAAAACATAAAACATATTACAAAGCATAATCATTCATATACACAATGGAAGCAAAACATATCAATCAACACTCATGCATATACAGATCAGCATTTAACATATATATCATCATTCATCAATGGTAAATATGATTGTAGACACAAGTTAGGTAAGAATACTTATCTTATTAAGAACTTGTTCCGCAACCAGCTACATCGCTGCAATGTTCCACCCAACCATAGGTCTGTGTGCTCCTTAATCTCTCAGCAACACTGCCACCCCTAAGCTAGGCATGATTCCCCAAGGAATAAGGAACTAACAGGCTTACACATAGCCAAGGATAACAACACCACAATGGTACACAGCTCATCCAAGCCAACATAGTTGGGTTTATTAGGCGAACCACGGATCATCCAAGCCAACAAAGTTGGGCTTATCAAACCATCCAGGAGCTGGGAAAGGATAAATGCTAAGCTAGTGAGCTCATTGAAGAGCTACAAACACCAACACCAGAACCATCCTGGCTTCTAGAACACCCACACACACCCTGTTATAGCGGATTTCACCACACTAGGTGAATCACACATTGTATGGCCTTCCCCTGTCCCGCTGCAGACTCATTAACCCCTATGGACCACTTTTTGTCTTTTGATGTGTCCTTGATCATCCTTAAAAACATAAGAAAAGTGATATATACGGCTTTTCCCCCGATAACCACGTACATAGGTGGATATTCCCCATATAGTCACGTACATAGGGATGTGTGCATAATCCAAATCCTTTTGGAGCATTCCTTGACTTGGATCCGACTCATATGACTCCTGGCCTTCCGTATGCCTTGAGATCGCACGGATTCGACATTTCAGTATCCCTTTGAAAAGCTATGTAAGGAACCCATTGAGACATTGAAAGCATAAGAGAGAATTGAGAGTAACAAAACTATAGTCCATTGTTTCCAGAACTTATGCTTGAGTCTACATCCATTTGTCCCTTGGAGCACTGTTGTGTTCTTCCCGAGCTTACCTTTTGCTAGTGAGCTTGCTATCTGAGTGATGGAGGATTGAGGTGGTGGAGGCCCAAGTGGAGTATTCAGTTTCTCTGGTTTGTAGATGTGTCGTCAGAGGTTGTTGTAGAAATTCATGCCAGCAATAGATTAATTTTACCCACAACAATTATCAATTGATCATGCAAAATTGCTAACAAGAGAGACTGAATATGGAGCTGTAACACAAAATTATATTAACTGAGTGTACAATAGACAACCCTGTAATATCATAGGCTACTGAATAAATATAATACATGAAGAAATCGAATGCATGAGGAAGCATCCAAATCTAGCATAAAGCAAGCTTACCAAAAGTAAGCAAATCCCCCATAGGTGTAAAAGCTGGATCCCAAATCTGTCATGGAGCTCACGAATTGGAAAAAAGGCATAGGCAAGATAAAGAGTGGTGGAATGGTAGCTCATACATTCTTTTGCATTGAGAAAAGAGAGGAGGATGTGTAGGACAAAAAACAAGTTCACCTCACCTAGTCTAGCTTTCCCATGTGCCTTAAAACACTGAAAAAGCAGGCAATAAAGCAGAAAAAGAAGATAGGTGCCTAGGAGGCCAGGAATAAAGAAGATTTGATTCCTAAGGCTTTCCCAAGTGCTACATGAGTCATATATGGCAAGTTTTACCTCTATGGATAGGCAATTAGCAACTTGCACAAGGTGGGACACATGAACTAGGCAAATAAGACAAAAATAAATGAATTAATGTCTAAGTGGGTAAACTATGGGTTGATTATTATAACACCCCCCCCTTAAGCCTAACTTTATGAGTAATAAATCAAAATATATAGGGCCTAGAAACAAGGCTTAGTCACCCTTTACATACTGCATGTCCAAATAAACAAGGAAAGAGGCAAAACCAACATGGGAAAATCCTCCCTTAAACATGGACTGTAAAACAAAATTGTAGAATCTTGTCTCCACTCATGCCTTTGCAGCATGATCAGCAATCCCCAGTATTGATTTGATATTTCTAAAGGTCTTCTCACAAAATGCTTTGGTGAAGATATCAGCTACTTGTTCTGAAGATGAACAAAAGAGTAGGTGAATGGTGCCATCATGCACAAGCTCTCTGATGTAGTACATGTGAATCTCAATGTGTCTGGTTCTCTGGTTCTGAACTGGATCTTTGCAGATTCGAATGGTACTCTGGTTATCACAGTAGATGGTAGTTGAGTACTCAGGTTCGAAACCACACTCTCCAAGTAAACCCTGCAACCATAAACACTGAGTTGTTGCATTAACAACTCCTCTGTACTCAGTTTCTATAGATGAGAGTGCAATGGCACTCTGTTTCTTGCTTGACCAGCTGATTGGCCCTTCTACAAGCATGAACACATATCTTGAAGTGGACTTTCTATCTGTGCTATCACCTGCCCAATCACTGTCAGTAAATCCAATCAAATCAAGATCAGATTTTGCCTTATAGAGGATCCCATGTGTCCTTGTTCCCTGAACAAAGTTAAGGATCCTTTTGGCTGCTTTCCAATGGATCTCATGAGGCTGATCCATGAATCTAGAAGCTATAATTACTGCATAACAAATATCAGGTCGAGTATGTTTCAGATACAATAAACATCCAATCAATTTCCTATACAGTGTATTGTTTACCATTGGTGGAGAATCATCTTCCTCCAACTTCACTCCTGAAAGGAAAGGAGTTTTCCTTGCTTTGCAGTCTTGCATTCTAAATTTGATCAGCAAATCCAAGGCATACTTGTACTGGTGCACCTTTATTCCAGCTTTGGTTTGAGCAATATCAAGCCCTAGAAATTGAATTAAGAGCCCCAAATCTATCATGGAGAAGGCTTGGTTCATAGCTCCTTTTAAGGAAGCAATCTCAGCCTGTGAGCTTCCTGTAATGAGGAGGTCATCAACATATAACAAAATGATCATTAATGAACCATTAACAGACTTCAAATAGACATTTGGATCTGATTTGCACCGAACAAAATTCATAGGTAGCAAGAAGCTATCTATCTTGGCATACCAAGCCCCCAGGGCTTGCTTTAGCCCATACAATGACTTTCTCAACCTGCACACAAGAGAAGGGTTAGTAGCAAAACCTTGAGGCTGCTGCATATATATCTCCTTAGTGAGATCTCTGTTAACACCCAAAAATGGTTAACTACCTCATCTACCCCATTACATGGCTCATTTGTCCATTTGCCTACCATATTTCTCTGAAAATCCCACTAAAAAGCCTCCAAAAGGCCTAGAATGCCTCCAAAAGGCCATAAAACCATTTAAAAAAGCTCTAAAAGGCCTAAAATGCCTCCAAAAGGTCAAAAAACCCCTTTTTCCTCCAAAAATAACCAAAATTCCTCTAAAAATAGCAAAAATCCCCAAAAGGGAAGAAAAGGAATAAAAATAATGAGGAAAAAGGAGGAAAACCCTAAAAAACAGCAAAAACCCTAAACAAGCTGCCCTAAACCACATGGTTTCCAAAACCATGGGCCAGCACTCCACCACTAAAAAAAAAACTATAAATAAGTGGTGGAGACTCCTCATTTCACATCCACAGTCAAAAGCATCCTACCTCTGCCGAAATCATTCTCGAAACCCTAGCTTACCATCAAGCCATTTCCATCATCGAGAACCCTTTTTTGGCCCATTTCCACCACCGAAAAAGGAAAGGAAGCAGCTTGGAGCTCGGAGCCACCGACACCGGACCAGCGCAACGGACTCCACCAACCTCTTCATCAGAGGTAACATAAATAAAATACCATTATACATTTCCTTACTGTTTTGCTTTACGTTATTTACTTTTTCTGCTTTAGTTTAATTCATTTTTTATTTACATTATCGAACTGCTACTAAGGAATCCAGATTCCTTAGTAGGTGCTCATTAGCACAAGCTAGGGTGAAAACCCTAGCTACAGTTTTGGTGACTCCGCTGTCTCTTGTTCATTTTAGTTTTATTTTTTCGTACTGTACTTTCGTTTGCCGTTTTCGGCCACCGGAAACCGCGCCGTTTTCTTTCGCAGTCGCGGCCCAACCGCACCTTTAAGGCCTTAACCCGCGACCAGCCCGCCGCTGTCATCTTTTTGCCCTGCGCCCCGACCGCGTTTTTTCCGACCACAGTTGCGATCCGACCGCGCCTGTTCATTACATAGGCGCGCTCCGACCGCCGCTGCCAGCCAGAAACCCGCGGCCTAGACCGCGCCTGTTCGCCCCGAACCCGCGGCCTCGACCGTGCCTGTTCGCCCAGAACCCGCGGTTTCGACCACCGCTGCCATCTACCCACCCGCGGCCTCGACCGCGCCTGTTCGCCTCGAACCCGCGGCCTCGACCGCGCCTGTTCTCCCAGAACCCGCGGTTTCGACCGCCGCTGCCATCTACCCACCCGCGGCCTCGACCGCGCCTGTTTGGCCCTAACCCGCGGTTTCGACCGCCACTGCCATTTAGAAACCCGCGGTCCATGCCCAGTTTTTTGCATTTGTTGCCGCGCAGAAACCTAGTCGATTTGCCTCCGTTTTTCCTGCACTTGCACAGCCACATGTTCCATTTGCAGCCCTATAGCCATTCTTGCTTCTTGTTTTACAGCATTGTTTTTAAAAATTTTCTTGTCAGCAAAAAGTTTGCATGGTTAAAGTTTCTTACAATTTTTCATACATTATTGTTATTGAGTAGCTGTTATAGATTCATCATCTCACATGCACACAATCTGTCCCCTAAATTCAAGAGAGACCTAAAATTTACCTTAACTCAACCAACACAATAACCTCATTTGAGGAACACAAAAGAATTTTGTAGTTAGGTAGGGTCGAGGGGATAGGCTTCCAATAACACCCCTCGGTCATTTTCACGTGAGACATAGTTGTTGTCCTTTAGGGAACCAAAATCCCTTAGTATTTTTTGACACGGTCACCACCAGTTTGTCAGAGGGCCTCTCCCTTAGGAGGGTTGAAGTCGTGAGATTGGTTCCGGAAGTCTGAGTGGAATACCGCAATCCATTCAGTAACTGAAGGGCTACCTTTTGCAGTTCTCGGAATATCCCTGTATAGGGAATATTGCAGTTAAAGGACCAAGCGGCAGATTCACCTTTCTGGACGTGTCATGAACGGGGTATCTTAGTTGCCATTCTTCTAGGTTTGCATACCCGGTGTCCCTCTCGGTAAGGGGATACTTTAGCCATTTGACTTTCCTACTTATATTGTCTGACTTGGATTTCATCACCTTGCAGAGGATATACTTAGTTGAGTCATAATACCAT
>LPNX010191289.1:17938-28299 GCA_001517045.1 Pseudotsuga menziesii | reverse complement strand
GCCTTTATTTAGTTGGCAACTTTCCTAGTTGTGACAACGGGGGCACAGGAAGTGGCTTTTTCTTCAAAGGAGAAAGAATGCTCTCAAAGCATTTTATGAGAATCATGCAGACATCAGCAGTCCATAGAAAGGACGGGCTATGAGTAGGAAACACTTGCAGAGAGTGCAATAGTTGGCTATTAACTGCCAGAGATTATGTTTTCTACTTTAGATCTGCCCTTTGGGGTATCACTACTATTTTGGTTGACAACTTATGACATTTCACAAACATACTGCTTTAACTAACAGCCAAACAATGTTTCTTTGGGACTCTGTTCCAAACTTATGCTGGAAATGACGGACAATATCACTTGAGTTGTGTGCACCAGATAGTAAGAGTTATACCACGTATGTTTGGCAGTCATCCACAAGACGACCACGATCTTTTGCAAGCTCAGCACATTCGAAATGATTCACATCTTATGAACCAATTGCTGGAGGGAGATCCAACATTTGCACAGGCTGTTCTTGGGGATAACTTGGATCATTTTCAAAATAGTCTCAGACAACAACACTAGCAAAGGCTGCAGCTTGAACAAAAGATAAAAATAGGGAGAAATCACACTCCTTAATGCAGTCCATTTGATATTGAAGCGCAGAAAAGGATTGAAGAGGCTATTCCACAGAAAAGTGTTGATGAAAATTGGGAAGCTGCACTAGAACATAATACAGAGGCTTTTTCATGGGTGGTCATGTTGCATGAAGATGATCCAAGAAGGGCAAAGTTTGTTGTGGTAAGGATGAAATCACATGCTACTTTATTATGTGATAACCTTTAAAATACCCCAAGAAGGCAAGGTAAAGAAAAGGTCATATTCTTTCCCAAGATTCAAAAGGATATTAAAGCCAAGTTTTTACTCAAATTGTCTGCAAAATTTGTTCAAACAGTTCTAGAATTTGAGCCAAAGGTAATTGTTTGTTTTGGAATATGTACAATTGTCTCTGAAGATGTAGATAAGAAAATATCTGCAAGACTTTTGTAATCATCCTGCTGCTATATACATCAATGGAATATGATTACAACTACAAGATGAGTTGTACTTAGTCCCGCTGTATGCAATAGATAAACATATCCATATGCTTTAAATGACGAAGAGAAACCTAGTCGAGGAAATGTTAATTCAATAAGAAATAAAGGTGAATTTGAATCCTTTATAGGAAGAGGAAGATCCTCATAATATACCAAGAATGAAGAGACTGAGGAAGGTCAAGAGGTGAATCCAAACACTTTAGAAAGAGAGGGTTTAAGAGGAAGAGGAAGAGGACAAACTTTGAGATACCGAAAGAAATTCAAATGTTACATATGTGGTGGGAAATAACAAATATAGTCATAAGCATAAGATCAGGTCGGTCTACAAATGACCAGTTGTGAGAACATGTGACAAAAATGAGAGCCTAGATCATATTGATGACTTGTAAGTATAGTGCAAATGTTAGCTCATGTACACTATTTTGATATTCTTTACTCCAAACTTGTTATGCATGAAAATATGTTAAACAATCAATAAGACTTAACCATAATTCATCAACTTTATTGTTTAGTGGAACTATAAAATAATAGCATAGCAAGTGGAGAGATGCAACAACTTGCCAAAATGAAACCAGTCTTGTGTGAATCCAAGAAAAATATCAGTAATTACTACAAGGTATGCTCCTAAAACAACCCGAGTTGAAAAATCGGATGACGGACGACTTGACATGACACTTGGTGCTAATGGTTGAGGAGAGCAATGTAGAAGCCTCACCAGACCCTGAGGGGACAGATGTTGATCTTCATAGAATATCTATTTGGCCTAATATGTTTGAGCCTATTTTTATAATAGATTTTAATGGTGTTCACATAAGCAACTTCAGCTATAGATTGCTTACAAGGAAAATATGCTCCCTGGATTGATCTTTACTTTGTGTTTTGTTCTACATTTATGACTCTCTAGAATTCAACATGGTCATTACAAAACTGACATCTATGTTACTATAGAAAACCCAGTTGATCAGCATGATACTGTGTGTATGATTATATAGAAGAAACCCTGCTAGGGTATTTTACAGGGCGGATTCCCCCTGAAGCTATAATCTGTAGCTGCGAATCGCGATAGAGAACCCTGGGGGGGCTTTGGTTGGCACTATGTCCAAACCAGAACCCTTACCAAAGGATTTTTTTTGTTTCCATTCGCTAACAAGTGCCATGTCCCAAAAGAAATGTGACAAGGGCCTTGTATTTATAAGAATACCTTGTTAGTCCCCTGGTTTGAGGATTTCTCAGCTAACCAATATGTTCAGTGTTCCTGCCCAATCTGAGTGCAATGGTGCTAGGATGATGGGAGGGAAGCCTAGGTATACTATAAGTTAAATTATAGTGGGTTTTCCAAATGTTTGGTGCTGCCAACAAGTTTTTACAGTCAGTGTATAAAGGGCGGCAGTATGGGGTGGGTTTAGGTAGGAGTTAAGGATATTAAGGCCTTAGTGTTAGAGAGATAGAAGCTTAGGGTGATAGGTGTTAGTCTTAGAAATGACATTAGGGCTAGATGAGTGCCTTAGGTAGATTTCTGGGCATGACCATGGGATAAATGAATGGTATAGGCTTACTATAATAGAGGGCCGAGGATAGGATGTAAGGGTATAGGCTTAGGTAGGCTATAGTCTAAGCGACTCATTAGCCTATCCTAGCCATTTGTTGAGGAGAGATCATCTCAGATTTCTCTCATGATCTTCATTGCTGTGGATTTGAAGTTTTTCTAAGTTTCAGTTCTGAGTTTGAGTTACCTTATTAGTCATTTCAGTGGTGAGCTTGAGAGGGTGCTCTTGTATGAAGTGGGCTTTACCAGTTCAAAGGAAGACGCACTGGGAATCATGTTTCTCTTTGTGAGGGCACATTATTCCAATTTCTCATCTCATATCATTTCCAGATCTGTATGAGTGTTGGTTGACAGTGGGTTTATCTTTCAATATCTTGTGAAGAAATGGTATACAACCTAGAAGAGGATGCACTTACATCCCCAAACACACATGAGGAGGGCGCAGTCCATTGGTAGCTCAACATAACAGAGGACTGAGGGTTCTGTAAAAGTGGGGGCACACCAGTATTTGGGAAAACATGACATAAAGGAGGCACCTTTTACAGGCTATCTTTATATTATATATCTCTTGTCTTCTTTCTCAAATCGTGACCATCTTGAAAGGGTGCCCAATACTTCTCAAAGCTGCCAGCTACAGGAACAACCAAGGAAATCTCTACAGACATCTTCAGGAAGAACATTGGGACTGATATTAATGTGTTTGGATAGTTGTGCATTGAAATTTCAAACCTGGGAATGAGTACACTTCAAGCTGGGCGTTCATTCCATCACCAAATATTGTCCATTTCACCAATGATTCACTGTTGTTCCACTATCATTTTGTAAAGAGTACACAGTACTGGGCAAGCAGCTGATAACTTCAACAGTTTTCTAGGCATGTTCACTTTCATTTGATTAAAATTATAAGTCTGATATTATCTTGTCCCCTTTGATTATTATGATATAGAACTGTCATTATGGAATGTTAAGGCTTATGCAAAGATTATATTAAATACTTTAACAAACTATGAACAGTAGTATACCAATGCATAGCGCATCTGAGAATTGACAGTTAATCACAGTCAAGGGGAACCAAAGTGTTTGACCAAATTCTTCAACCAATTGCAATAGATATTGTGGGTCAGAATTCAGATTTGTGAGGGCACTACCTTCAACAAGGCTTGCCATTAGATTCATGAATTTTTTTTTAGTGGTCTTATAAACAACTTGGGCAATATATATATCAGAATTGATGAAAATTTAGAAAGGGGCTTCACTATGTTCTAACTATGTAAACAACTATTAAAACAGTTTGCTAAGAACTCAATATGTCAAATTTAGCCAGTAAGAACAAATATGGAATCAACTTCATTATTTTTATAAGTTTCTTTGGAGAAATTATGTTAAATTTGCTTTTTCTTGTTTCTTGGTCATCAACAATAGATAAGGAAAATAAAAGAGTGATGCTTACTTCATATCAAGATGTACAAGGACCTCTGCTCCTGGAAATGCTTCTCGTGTTGTTGAAACTGCCACCCTCATTGCTTATTTCCATGTTCCACCAATATCATCCAAATGATATTCTTTTTTCTTTAAACTTGGTTCTTCCATAGGTAAAGAATATCCTGACAGTAGGTGGCCTACCCAAACATCTTCCTTCCTACATTATAGCAAGGCAAAGACTATTTTATTAACTTGATAATAATTGAGAAATACTTCAAAAATGAAATCATAAATCACAAAAGGTAGTGGAATTCTCTAATGTTTTCTGTAATATATATAAGCAATTTCTAGACAACAGTTCTACACTGGCAACATCAGTTTCACATATGTTCTTAAAACTAGAAGTTATATTTCACAACATCAGTGAGTTTAAGTAGATTTAACAAAGGAAAGTATAATATGATCACTTGGATTATAAGTGAAATTAACATTATAACATAATATGAAGTTAGAATATAACATCAGGTGAAATTAAGTAGAACTAACAAAAAGGAGAGTATAATGGCACCTTTGCCATAATGTAAGATTTTTTTTTTTAACAAGAATGGTTATGTTGCATTAAGTGGCATTCTGGCAAGCCAGAATCAGAAAGTTACAAATCTGAAGAAAGTTGGTGACCTCTAACAGTGGTGCCAACCTTCTTATGAATGTCTTGGGAGACAAATCCCATCTGCATCTAGATCTAATTCGAGAAAATGACAAAAATTGCTTACATGAGTAAATTCTCACAAACTGTGAGCAAAGTAGAAGACAGAAGCAAAGCATTAAACCGAGTGGGATGAAATTTGCCCCTTAAAGAAAGGATCCAGCTTTTTCTAAGAACCTAAAGAAATGTTGGAGGCCGCCTCCTTTTCTCTGCGCGCTTTATTGGACTTTCGCCCTCGGGTAAGGGGTGGAGATGGGACTGAAATGTCTTCAGGTTCAGAAGTTTCCACTGAGCTGCTAGAGGGGACTGAAACAGCCAGACCTGCTGGGGCAGAGGGTTCAGGATCCGAAGCCCAAGTTTCCCTCGCTACTACTGATTCTGGGGGGGTGGGATCCGGGATGCTTTCGTCTGCCAGAGGATCTTCCTTAACTGTTGTTGCTTCTGGATCTAGGGCTTCATCTTCCTTCAGCGCATCAAAGTTGTTTTTATTTTCTAGAGTTGCCTCTGCTGAATGAGTGGCCTTCGGAGCCTGGGCTGGCTCCTTTTGCCTTGGCTGCCTTTGCCGGTTAGTTACTGGCTGAAAATCACTTTCTTTGACTGGTCCCACATCCTCAGAGGCTTTGGGGCAGCTTTTTGCAAAATGACCGTAAGCATGGCACTGGAGGCACTTAAAAGGTATATGTTCGTAATCCAGCTCTTGGATATGGCACCATTCCCCCAGGGAGAGCTGAATGGCTTCTGGAAGACCTTTCTCGAGGTTAACCTCAACACAAATACGAGCGCAGGTAAATTGGTTCCCTTTCGGCTCCGCATTGTCCAGGAACCGCCCAAGCTTATTTCCAATGTCGTCCAGAGATCCTTTCCCCCAGAGATGTAAGGGAAGATGAGGCAGCCTGACCCAAATAGGGGCTGCGGTGATCTCAGCTCCGGGATTGAAATCAAGAGTCCAGGGGGCTAAGAACAACCCCCTCGACCCCATGAAATAGGGTCCAAATCTAAAAACTAGATCACGGTCCTGTTTCCTCGAGAAGCTGAAGACAAAAAAACCCCTGCCTACTGCACACAAAGAAACGATTCCATGCATTAGCGACTTCCAACGGTCTTCCATCCATGCCTCCACCGTTTTGGGGCTAGGCCATAACCCCGTAAACTTTCCAATGAGGGCTTTTTCTGCTAGAAGGAGGGCATGAATCTAAGATTGTTATTTTGTAGTGTTTGTTGTTTTAGGCATGAATATAGATAAATGGATGTTATATTAATATAATGAGTTCTATATTCAAAAGCATTATATATATATAAAATATGGGGTTCATACTCATAGAAACTTTATAGCAGTGGGATTTCAACATTTTCCAAGATTCATGACCCTAATCTTAGAGCAAAGATTCCATGGACAACAATAACATAAATTTGACTATTGGAAAATATTAAGTCCAATTTGTTATATTGTTGGAACACACAGTGTTCAAGACAAACATGTAGGAAATAGATAAGCATGAGATGCTTTTAATTAAAGGATATGTACAAATAAATACAATCACTATGACCCTTGGTTTCATATTCTAAGGTGTCTTTTGGACTCCCCGATTGCTTCACCTATTCAGTGTGACTTTGGTATCCAACTCACATGAATAGTAATACAAAATACACTAATAATTAACTAGAAAAATGCTGGCGAAAACAAGCAAGCTTGAACCAGATCCAAAGCCATAGCCAGAACCTTGTGATAGTTGCTAGAGCCACCTAGCCAGAGCAAGAGTTATAGCCAAATCTAGAGTCAAAGCCATGTTCCACCTGAGCACCCATTGGTTTGTGGTCATCCAAAACCACCCATTTAGTAGGTGGCTAGCTATGGATGAGCTATATTATAGAGATGGATATATTATTTATCAAGAGATTTAAGATATCAGGCAAACATTATAAATCTTTCCCAAACAAAAACGGTGCTTTGCACAACTAAGGCATCCTTGGTTCAATTGATATTTATATGAAAGTATTATACCTGTTACAGAACCAGACAAAAGACAAAATTATTCCCCACTGCTAAACAACTACCTTTTTCACTAATTAAAAAAATATCTGACTAGTCCCTAATACCTATAGTTTGAACATTCTTTCTTGGCAGGATATATATGTCCACTAAATATATTTATATTATTCAGCAGTCCTTTCAATTCATTGTGGCATTGCCAGTTTCAAGGCTGTTTATAGGGTGGCAATTACTGGCCATTTCAAGTTATCTGGGAGTTTACTATCCATTTTAAGCTAGCAATTTATAAACTGTTCAAGAAGCCAGCCCTGAATGTTAACTACCATTTCTTAATTCTTTATGGTGGTTTAGATTGGGTCTTGAATTTTGAAAAAAAGATACACATTTGCATTCCCATAACTGCCATTTATGTATAAATTGTATGTGAGAAAACATATATAAAATAAGGTGAAAAATAATTCTCGAGTAAGAATTTTATCATGTACAGAAAGATCTAGAAGCGGTTTCTGCAAACTAAATAGAATATGTTACTAAATGTATTTCTCTATGGAATTGCTTTTATGATTTTCTATGTTGCACCTTGTGATAGCCAGAATGCTCAAGGAAATAGGAATAATTATAATATCACTTAGGCAATTCTTGACTGGCCCACTCCAAAGAATGTGAGCTAGCTGAGGGGATTCCGGATGTTGTGCAACTTCAACAGGGGATCTATCCAAAATTTGGGAGCCTTATGAAACTCTTCGCTGATCTTACAAACAAGGATCAACTAAAATGGAAAAAGAAATAGAAGACACATTACAACACACGAAGAAGGTTATATCCAAGTTCCAACAATTATTTGAGCATATCTCACAGCTCTTTTAAGTGGAATGTGATGCTTCAGGCACCAGCAAAGGGGATGTGCTCATGGAAAATCAGCATCTTGTTTCTTTGAAAGAAAAAATTTGATTGATAATTATGAATCTATGATAAGGAGAAGTTGGCCAACATATGATATAGAAAAGTTCAAACAATATTTGTTCAGGTGGCACTTCATTTATCTAAAGCTCCAAATAGACCAGCAAAATTTGAAGTATTCTTATACCAAAGGAATCACCAAGATGACAAGACATCTACTATAAAAGATGTGTTTACGGTTCACATGCCCAACTGATTGCATGCACCTAACAGTTCACATGCCTACAGTAAAGTGTGTAAAAATATCGATAAGAGCATGGTCCATGGAATGCAAATTCAAGGTTGGGGTTTTCATTAGCCCAACATACCATTTCACAAGAATTTTAGGGTTTTTAGGCACTCCCACCAAAACCAGATTTACACATTATTCAAAAAAAATTCAAGCATTCCTTCAAGCAATTGGCATTCACTCTATACAAATCTTACCTGATTAACTGATATTGATCCGAATCTAAATCAATCAATTCTGATCTCAGAATTCTGAGATGAATGTACAAAAATTTTCCAAAATCAAAGTAGCCCTAGCAGGCTTAGTGTTGCTACCATTTGTTGTTGCCATGTGGAGTGTGAGCTACTGCTGAGTCTTGTAGCATCCTTTTGCAACTAACCCTAACCACCTGTAGCAGCCCACTGTAGCTGCTCGTGACAACCAAGTCTATTGATGATGCTATAGGTGACCTGCTAAGTGCTGCTGCTGCCAATCGTGACCATCAACGGGGGTTGTAGCAGACTACTGCTGCTACCCGTGACCATTAGCAGGGTTGTAACAAATTATTGTTGCTACCTGTGACCACTAGGTCTGTTGATGTTGTTGTAGGAATTATTGTTGCTACCTGTGACCACTAAGTTTGTTGATGTTGTTGTAAATGACCTACAAACTACTGATGCTGCCAATAGTGACCATTAACAAGGGTTGTAGCATACTGTTGTTGCTACCTGACCACTAGCAGGGTTGTAACAAACCGTTGTTGCTACCCGTGACCACTAGCAGGGTGCTACTGCTCAATTAGGTCACCAATGAGGGTGTTGTTTCTTAATTAGGTCACCATCGAGGGTGTTACTTCAACCCTAGTCTCCATGTAACCCTGTTGTATGTTGTTGTTACTTCCCTAGACCACCACCGCCAAGTGTGTGTAACAAAATGAAATGGATTGATCTTCTTTATATCCTTTGAATCACCTATAAGTGGACCAAAAATTAAAAGAAAAAAATAATATTCTTTTATTCTTTTATCTTTTTGACTTTTACCTTTAGTGGTACTAAAGGTCTTTTTGCACTTTCACTTTGACTCCTTAGTGGTACTAATGGTCCTTATGTATTTTTGACTTTTACTTTAGCCTTCTTCAAGTGCCCTGTGGTCAAAACAAGTGGTCAAGGTGGTCCTTCATCCCCACTCAAAGTACATCATCATAAACAGAGAGAATTACTAATGCTTTTATCTCACACTCTATGTGACACCAAGATCCAATACTAGGTGTCTTAAAAAAGGGTAGCTAAGCCTTGGAGAAGATCACAAAGCCCACAGATCGAGGGTCAAAGTGTCTCACATGCCTAGACTCGGTCTGGGGCTTATTGTGACATCGTTGTAACAGACCAAGTGCATCAGCCATAAGCTGCATAATTTGACCCAAGGTCAAACACTTGGTAACAGACCAAGCGCCTCCATTCTCCTGAAGAATGGCCCTCAGTCTTAAGCTGAGTCCCCCAGTGATAGACTGGGTCATATTCCTGTTAACTGAACAGGTGCCTCCATTCAAAGAATGGCCACTTAGCTCTAGGCTAAGTCCCCCGATGCTAGACTGGTTCCACATCTTGGTCCCTAACCAGATGTCTTCATTCAACAAAATGGTCACACAACTCTAGGCTAAATCCCCCCAGTACTGGACTGGTTCCACAACCTGGTCCCTAACCAGATGTCTCCATTCAACAGAATGGATACTCAACTCAAGGTTGAGTCCCCCAGTGCTGGACTGGTTCCACATCCTAGTCCTTGACCAGATGTCCCCATTCTCCTAAGAGAATAGCTCTCGATGTTGCTAAGAAAAAATGAACACTGGTAACTGACCAGGTGCCTCCACTCAGTGAATGGCACTCATTTCTAAGCTAATACCCCCAGTCCTAGACGAGTTCAAATTCCTGGTAACTAACCAGGTGCATCCATTCTCCCAGAGAATGGCCCTCAGCCCCAAGCTGAGTCCCCCAGTCCCAAACTAGGTCAAATTCTTGGTAACTGACCAGGTGCCTCCATTCAAAGAATGGCCCTCAACCCCAGGATGAGTCCCCTAGTCCCAGACTGGGTTAAATTCCTGGTAACTGACCAAGTGCCTCCATTCAAAGAATAGCCCTCAACACTAGGCTGAGTCTGTCAGTCCCAGACTGGTTCAATTTCCTGGTAACTGACAAGGTGCCTCCATTCTCCTAGAGAATGGCTCTCAATGTTGCTTACGAAAAAATCAACATGATGATCATCATGAGATATTTTTGAATAGAGACAAACCATCAACTTGGATAGTGTGATACCAGTTTGGGAAAGAATAAAGTGGTATTTTCCCCTTTGATTAAATGCTTTGTTCGTTAAAATTCATTGTGAAAAATCATATGATCAAGTGCAGTGTTGTTGAAGATGGCATTAATGATGATAACAATGATGGCGACAATGATGATGGCA
>LPNX010191289.1:0-16852 GCA_001517045.1 Pseudotsuga menziesii | reverse complement strand
TGCTACCCCTCATTAATGGCTAGACAACGTCTATGTGTTTGGATACTACCCGTAAGAGGATCAAGGGATAAAATTGGATAGATATAATAGCTACCTAGTATAATTGCCCTTTGAAATAGAATGCTTTTAGTTCACACTGCTTGGGGTTGCTACCCCTCATCAATGGTAGGAAAATGTCTACATGTTTAAATACTACCTGTAAGAGGATTAAGGGTAAACTTGGATTAAAACTTAGTATAACCCCAAATCTGGAGCACACTTGCATCCTCAAACAACTAATTGATAGAAAAATGCAAATTCAGAGAATTTATCTAATTTACAGGAAACCATTAAGTATTACAGGAATTCATCGAGCATTACTAGAATTTATATTGAAAGGAATTTGATGGCACAACCTCAGATTCCTGAATCTTTTGTATGAAAATACCCAGGTTTATAAATGCACACTCTGTTCTGGAACAACGGCCTTCAAACGAATCCCTAATCAACAGAACTCTGGCTACATCGCACCAGCAAGGCGATTACGTGTAACTTCAACCGTAATCTGGATAAATTCCACATATCGATTCAATTTCCAGAGCTACCAATGATTTGCAAGTGCTAAGACGAACGATTCTTTTTCTCAGATAGATTTTGAAATGCCATTCCTCAGTCATCAATGATTTGGTGTTCTCCTCAAGCTGTGATACTGGATCGCAGTTCTAATCTGAGCATTCTTCAAATGCTACACCTACGATCTGACCTGAGAAACTCCACAGATCCATTAGTATCTTCCTCCTCTCTTTAGAGACCGGTTGATCATCCTTGCATCGAGCCCCTCCTGGAAGGATCAAGGTAGTCAGGCCGGCATATTGGGGAAAAGGTTTTTTTTTCTGTTTTTGTGGTTTCATTTTTTTTGTTTTTGCATTTTTATTTTGTTAAATTTTTTATATTTTATTTATTTTTGTTTATTTTATATATTTGTCTTTTATATGATTTTTTTTTAAGAAGACTAAACAATTCTTATTTTCGATTTTCTTATTTTTTTATTAGGGAGTACTTGAGTTATTTTCCTAGATTTTAGGAACTTACCATCACATACCTAGTTTCCATCAATGTGAAATTAAACCCTTCCAAAGGGTTCTAGTCCTTTTTAGAAGTGTAAAATTAAAATTGCTTTTCAAAAAAAAAAATTAATTTGAATTTTATCCTTCAAATTAAGAAGGGCATAATTTATATTGACATTTCAAAAAAAGGGCAACATTTGAAATTACCCATCCATATAAATTTCTCAAGATGTTGAAATTCCTATGTTATAAAGTTCAACTCATCATTCAAAATACTAGAAATATGATAAATTATAATCACTTACTCACTCATGTCGTGCACTCAATTCTTAGTTGTGCAAGATGACCAGTAAGCATTGATGACTACGAGGCACTAGCCATCGAGATGTGACTCTGATTCTCAAGTCACTTGGGGTTGCAATCTAAAGTGTGGCAATGTGTCAACAACTACGACTATAACAAAAAAGAACAACTACGAGTCTACTACTAGGCTCGAAGCGAGCTCAAAACTTTGTGCCTACTACCTATGTGAACCTCGCTATCAATGTCCACTCTTTTTTTCTCAAAATGAAATTCAAAAGGCCGGTTTGATAGGTCCTCCTCTACAAGACTTCATTTATTGCATGAATGTCATGGACTCACGACAACTATAAATAACACTTGATGTCATGCAAATACAAATAATGGCATGCAGCTAGGATCACAAACTGTGCAGAAGCTGATTTATACATTACTAGAGAGAGGTGTCATTGGGCACACGATATGGAGAAACAATGGTGATTAATAAAAAAAAATTAAAAAAAACAATTGTTGGCTCAAGAATAGTCTTCAATTTGATGGGTGGCATGCTCGTGATATTAAGGAAAGCCAACCAATGAAAAATGATAATAAGCTAGGGCTTGCAGATTATTTGTAGATTAAGGAAGCTTATCAGCAAAATACAGAAGTCGTTGAAAATTCTCATCCAAAAAAAACTTTGAAGGCACAAGTGGAAGTTCTATTGCATCTCATATTTTTGGTGGAAATTCGAAAGGAATCGTTACAAGACTTGGGGGACCAGTAAGGAATAATTGGGGATTCCTTGAATTCCAAATTAAAGTTCCTTCATTTAAGCTTGTCTGGAAGGTGGAATCACATGAATGGATTAAGAGACTCCCTAGAGTATTCAAGTAATGGAATATTTACAATGAATAAAGCGAGATTGGTTTGGCATTCCAGCATATGGAAATACTGATTTATGCTTCCACTACTTTATCCACTTGGAAGGTAACTTTTAGAAAGCTTATTCTCTCTTTAATTAGATAGTTGTCCTATCAGATATATGTATCATCATTTTTGTAAATTGGTTGTTTCTATAGGTTGGCACTATTATTTGCCTTCGTATTTGGGTCTTGATAAATACAATATCTTGGTTGTAGGTGGAGTTTCTCTTTTGTAGTCGGCTATGATATTGTCCTTGAGGTTGTTGCTTGGATGAGATTAAAATTGTATTTTTTTCTAGAGAATTGAGAGTCCTGGAAATACTGCACATAGGAAAATTAATTTTTATGAATCATTGATATGATAGAGTTATACTTATCAAAACCAAGAATCCTATTTTTTTGCAAGTAACTCTATAGCTAAAGTGTTTGAATTGTCCAAAGGAGAGCAACTTGCAAAAGTGCTTGTACAATTGGTTATAACTTATAAGAGATGGTATATGTACTTCTATTGATTTCCAGTTCAATCATTCTGGATCTCTTTTGTCATTAACAAATCAAATAAGATGTGTTACTTGAACTGTGACAAAGGTGTGAACCAACATTTCCTTTGTTCACTGCATTACTGAAAACTTTAAAGTATATATTCTGATGGAAATTGATATCTGTCTCTTGTGGTTATAAAAAATGTATCAGTTGCATTTTCAAGCCAACTATTTTATTGTGGACACTGAAAATATTTAACTATAAGTTGATATTCTCTTTGCAATCTTATAATGGCATTCATCTGAAAATGGAATGATAAGTGGAGACAGCCTCCTACCCTGCTTATCAAAGTTCTATGGAGCACTTCAGGGGTCCATTTAAACGATAACTTTTTTGCATTGCTCTTTGGACAGTGAATATTTTATCTAAACCGACATGGACAATTGGTGGCTGTATGCAGCCTTTTCTTTTTATGGTGATAAAAATTGCTAACTTGTGTATGCATGGATTTTTCAGAACACGTGTGGTGCTAAAGAAATCTGGAGAGGTTCTAGATTTGGTGCCACCTCAAACTAAAGTTCATAATCTAATTTTTGGGCGAACTTGGATTGATTCACCTGGTGAGATGGTGCTGACAAATTTGACCATAAGAGATAAAGTGGTGCTGTACTTTCAACCATGTGGCTAGTTTGGGTATGAAATTGATCCTGTTTATTTTTCACTTTCTTTATCTGTAGGGACTTGAGAATAAGATGCCATGCTTAATCTTTTCTAGAGATTGGCATTGTCTCTTCTCAATGCTATTGATTGATTATGCAGAAAAGGTCATTCCAAAGCTATAGTACTTCCAGAGCTCTCTGCGTTTGTGATTCTTGACATGATATTATTGTACCTACATACTTTTCAAAGCACGGGTTGGGAACAGACCTAGTTGCTATAATCTATATGAACTAAAGAAGAAATATGTTTCAAATTATTTACTTTTCAGAGTCTGGGTGGGCATCATACCTATTTGCCATAATAAAATAATCATATATTATCATAATGTATATGTAATAAAGGAGATAAGATAAGATAATTTCGTTAATATTCAAACAAGTGACCACAAAGTTGGTCAATGGGACTCAAAAGTACATCCAATGTGAATAATTGCAAGCAGAGAAAGAACTAACTAATTATTCAATAGAACTGCAACAAGTAGTGCAGATACAAATTCAAGATCAAAACTATGTTAAGCATACAATGTTGTTGTCTAGACATCTGGAGAAAGTAGATAGGTGAGAGAAAGAGGATGGTTTCATCTAAGTCATCGATCAATGAGGGAACCAATGCACTGCCTGATGTTGTCATCCGACGAATATCCAGGGATGAGGGGGCTTGGATGTGAAATCATGGGGGAATACCTGGAATCCTTAAATGGAATATTGGCTGCTTGAACAGTGGCTGCTTGAACAGACATGGAGAGCAGTATTTTGTGTAGAGTGAATCTGGACCTGGGACCTCTGGATACTGCTGCTGATCTTGTGTGTTTGATTATGATTTTATTTATGGCTCCCTCTTCCCCATTCCTCAGTAATAGTGTTGTTAGATGCACTTTCTTTTTTAATATGACTTTAATTTATGGTTACGGATTTCTTGTTTTGTTTCAGCTTACAGAAATGTCCAGAAGATTATTAGTCTTTTTGATATAGCTTCTAGTCTTACCTTGGTTGTGTTAATAATTTGTTACTTTTGAATTTGCTTGTTCTATCCTTGTCTTCCATTTATCTTCTAGTTAATTTCTTTAATGAAGATCCTTTAACTGTATATGCCACTTGCCCATGTTAATCATAACAGAGTTTTGTTCTTGTGGATTTGGAGCTGATATTTCTTCTACATAGGGAGTGCAGTGCTCATATCATATATGCCTCCAAAATGTTAGATGTTACTGTCTCGTGCTTTCATGAAGAGTATTCAGTTTAACTTTAGAAATAATTTCAAGCATATGATATGTTTAATGACATCCTCTATCCTTTAAAATTTTTAACGACAAAACAAAGTTAGATGGATTTGGGATGATGGACCATGGCAGTAAGCATAAATGATAAATTAGGAATTATGGGTAGGAAAGCCCCCTTGATGTTGATGCCTTGGTGGTCAACCAGTTGAGGTCCTCCATGAATAATGACTCCATGTGTTCAATGGTCTAATCTAATGTTGGATCAACATCCTCCAACTCAATAGATGTATAATCATTACAACGTTAAACCAAAAATGTATTCAATTGAGAAATAAAAAAATGGAAATACTAAAGTAAACATTGAGAATGACTAAGTGAGGCATCAAAAAATAAGTGAGAACAAGCTTGGAGCTTACCTCTTGGGTTCTCCAACAACGTTTGAATTTGATTATGGAACCCTTCAATCTCCTCTCCAAGTTCTCACAAATCTTCTTAACAACTAAAGAAGCCCACTCAAAAACCATGACAAAGATGAGTGAAATGAGTGATAGAATGAGATAAAATGTAGCGAAACAAGGCTTTTATATGCCCCTATACCCTAGCCATGAGGCATGGGGATTACTAGGGCCTTCCTTAGGCTCCACATGTAATAAAAATGAAAAAGTCCCAAGTTGGCACATGGGAGTGCTTTGGGAGAGTTCTTTTAGTTTTGGAATAATCAACGGGTTCAACTTTAGGAGTGTGCGATTTGGGAGTGCCGAGTGTTTGATTTGGGAGTAAATACTTAGCTCTAGCTATTGTAGGTGGTTTCATTGGACCATTCAAATCAACATGTACTAGGTCATTCCAGAAAATGCAGAACATGGTCAAGATTTACCCATGCTTTCATACCTTTTAATATGCACCATGAGAGTCATACACCAGCTGCATACATGCAATAAGATTTAACCACGATTCTAGTGACTACAGGTGCCATGATCTCTTGGCAGATCATGTAAATTGCATCACAGAGATGTAATCACATATAGAGACCATAAAAAATGAGATAAAATTAATTTGATCTAAGAATGACTTTGGCAGGGTAGGCAGGTCTTGTTACAATACTAAGGGTATTTTGAGAAAACAGATCTCACCGTAGCCTAGCTTCTCGAGTTTATTTCTACATTGTCATCGTAGACAGACATAAAAGAAAGAAATCCAAGAAATAGTACAGGTTCAACATCAAATTTTGTAAAAGGTATAAGGTTATGAGGGAAAGATGTCATTAGAAAGGAAGGAAAACCAGATGGCATTGAATCTGCTAGGTGGTATTGTACAACAAGTTTAAGATTTCAAAAGAACCCTAGCTCTACAATTTTGGATATCATTTTTTCCTAAATCATTTTCCTCTTCTTCAATGGCTTATACTAAGATGGGCGAATTTTTAATATTAAAATGGTTTTTTTTTTTAATTTAATAAATTAGCCCATATTTTATTTTATATATAATTTCCCTTGAGTAAGCCCGATTAAGCTCTGAAAATTCATAAAACCTAATTTCGCCAACCCAGTCAATGGGAAAATCGTGACATTCGCCCCGATTTCTTCCGTAATGGAGGTGAAATCGCCAAAAATTTACAGTCTTGGAGGATAAATGAAGATGAGTCGCCCAAATTTATGGTAGATAGGTTAAAAATTTGGTATTTCTCCCCTATTTATGGATTTTTGGGTAAATTTGTTTTAGTTCGTCCCTGATTTGCAGGCCCTGGATGTTCATGCATTGGGTATGGAGCAGCACAAGATTTGGGGTCTTCTTCAGGTGAAAACGGATGGCACAGGTCTGCTACATCGATTTCCTTCGAGAGTTTTCCTTACAGGGTCAGCCAGGAGACTGGGTTCACGATCCATGGATGGATAAGAAATTGACTTGCCTGGATTATAGAGCAGTTGGAAGTGGATGGTCACAAAGATTGTTGTTCAAAGCTTCCTTTGGATACAGGAAATTTAGGAGGAAGAATGAACGATGATCAAATCTCATTTGTCATTTGATTGCACTTTACCCATTTAAGTTCAGGGACGATGCTCCATGCAATTCACCCATGCTCAAATTCTCTCACTTCTTTGTGTTTTCCGAACCAAAGTAGTTTCTGCCCAAAATACCCTGTGGGGAATACCCTTTTCAGAACAACATTCACAGTCGATTCAAGGAAAAATACTAATATATATCGGGCAACGAGGAGATATGGGAGTAGGACAGTGGTGTCGGCTATTACCAATGAAGAAGGCAGAGGCAGAAGAGGAAAGGAGTGGAAAGGAGTGTTGCCCATGGTGGGTGTTCAGGATTTCATTGGAGAGAAGTTCTTCAGAATGGTGGCAGGGGCTACTTCTGCCCCTGTTGGGCAATTCATTGCTTCTCCCCAAACTTTTCTTCATTCTTTGGATCCAAGAGTAAAGCAGGTGAGTTTCTGTTTTTTCCATTTGTTGATGTGATTTTCAGTTGGCACAGAATCAATAACAATATTGAAAACTTAGGAAATTGCTGTGAGGGTAGTTAATATCATTAAAGCAATTTAGCTGGACGTGACCTTTGTGTTGGATTGTTGATAGATTGTTAGCAATCAGAATTTCGCATCAAAACCATTCAAAATGCTCTTTTCAGAACAACTGGATTTTATAAATGTCAAATATTTCATTTCACGAGAAGATGGATGCAGAAGATAGCCTATATTTTAAATCTTGCCATTAGGTCAACTCCACTTTCCCATTACTTTGTCTATTACAAATCCTTACTTAAACTATTGACGTAAAGGACTGGCTCAGGAATATGCTCAGAACTGCTCTGGAATCATGGTAGCCCCGGCTACTATGTATGTGACAACAATGCCAAGGCACGACGAGGCTCAATTATTAGAGATTTAGAGTTTAATATTTAGAATTGTGATGAAATTTTGGTTTTCTTTGAAAAATATTTGCAGATATAACAATATTGGATTAATTTTGGTATGAGGATTTATTATAGAAGAATTTAATGGCGCATATTCATATTTTCAGATAAAAATGATGTTGAATTGAGCATATGGAACACAAAAGAATTGTACAAGGTGCCCCTCAGACAAATCTTACACATTCAAGGTGATAGCAGACGTGCTGGCCTTATAAAGAATTCAACAATCAAACAAAAAACAAAGCAGTCTTGATATTTTGCAGAATAAATGGCAACATTTGACATTCATATGTTTCACAGTAAAAGAAACCTTCGATTACTCTAAATTACCGAAACATCAAAAGACAGAACCGAGGTCATGAAAAATGAAATCTCAAATTCAATCTCACTACTCAAACATACATTCGTATCACTGACACAAATACAATGTAAAAATCCTGCTGAAAAGATTTAATTACTCTCAAGAAAGTCTACGCAGATACAGATTATATCTGGAAATAACAATAGGGAGAACAATTAGAGACATTCATTGAAAACACATCAGAATATTAATCTCTGGATTAATTCCTATATACAAAATTTATACACCATCGACTCAATAAATCCTTCAGAGGTCCTCTCAAAAATCTACCAGCCTTGTGTCTGAGCTTGAATCTTTCTTATATAGGAGAGGAAAACCTAACCATTTTCTGTTTGCTCTAACTACCTTGCCAGCTGTCCTCACTCCTGTCACTATCATTCTGTTTTAAACTTTGGTTAGACTTATCTAACTGCCCCTTTTTTCCTTTACTTCTTCTTGTTCAAACTCTTTGTAGTGGTCTTTGGATGAGGTGACTGACCACTCCCTTATACTCTTTCTGCATAGCTGGCCCTACTGGCTGGCCAGATGTCTACCATAACATCTGTTGCATTTCCTGGATAACTGCCTGCCCTGACAACTGTCCCATTGGTGGCATGAAAGCCTGCTGAATTGGCTATGTGAATGTCTGCCCACTCTGCCTACTTGGCTACCCTGTTGGCTATTGTGCTGGCTGTACTTAAGGCTCCCCTTGTGGTGGTAGAACAAGCTTATGATACTTGGAGACTTGGTGCCAATATTTTCCCATAGGATATTGTTGGGATTTTAGAGATTCTAAAACTCTCTCAACATTTGTGATTTTTTCATAAGATATAAGGGGTAATTTTCTTAGCAAAATTTTCAACTTTATCCATATTTCAAATTCAATAGTTAGTTCCTTGACTGCAACATCTCCTCCTAGTGGACCATGTAGCTCATCAAACTCTCCCTTTTCATTTTTCTTTTAAATCAATAGCTCTTGGTACTCTTCCTTCTTTTATATATATATATATATATATATATATATATATATATATCCATGACCATCCCACAAGTGGGGCAGACCCTTGGCTATGGCCTCTTTGAATAAACCCTTAAAAAATGCAATTTTTGAAGTCAAAGCCTTTATTTTGTTTTGGGTTCTATTCAGTAGATTTTGCTTGATTAACATTTGGTTGGTCCATTTTATCAAACAAGTTCTGTTGGAAATTTGTAACTCTCCCAATTGTCTTTTAGTTTGTTTGTTCAAATAGCTGATTACTTTTGTTGCAATCTTAGGTTTGTCTTCAAGCTCCTTTTTTATCCTTTTTGTTTCTTCAGTAGCTGTAGTGGCAAGTTCTAATTCATCTTGGATTACTTCACAATGGTCCCACTTGCTGAGGATCTCTTGTGCTATTTTTTTCCCATAGCACTCTTTTGGCTCCTTTTAGGAGATATTCCCCTTGCAGATCTATTACTTGTTTAGAGACTTCTTTATTCAAATCATCTCTCTGACTCTCCAAATCCTCAATGAGGTCATATTTCTCACCTATTTCTTCCTCAAGTTATTTTATTCTGCTGTCCCTCTTATTAGTCTTCTCAGATAGAACATCTTCCTCCATGGCTTCCTCTGTATGTTTTACTGAGGTCTGAAAGTCTTGCTCTTTTGTATCTTGCTCTATTTCCCCTGTGGGCTGAGTGGTCTCCTGAGCTAATGGAGATACTAATTGGAGAATTGATTGAGTAGAAAGGGATGTTTGCTTTAATTTTGTAGCAGAAATTTATAACTTTAGGTCATCCACTTTCTTCCTATACTCTTCCATCTGTGACCTATACTGCTTCATGCTATCATAAATCCTGTCCTTCTCTTCCTGCAACTTTAATAATTCTTGGGTTTGAACAGGCTCTGCATCAAGGATATTTAGCCTCTTCCTTAAATGAGCAATCTCATTATCCTTTTGTTGCAAGAGGAATTGGGCATGAGATGTCTCAGCTGGATTTATCCCTAGGGCCACTATCCTACTTTCCAGCTCCGTGATAGTAACCTGCTTGGCTTTAACCGTTGTTTTCTCTGCTTTCAACAGTTTGTCATATTTTTGCAATGCCATTCTTAGCTTCTTTTGATTAACTGAGGAGTGCAACACATCCGTGAACAACATATTGCTGGCTTGCTTGTAAAAATCAACCTTGTCAAGGGGGCTGAATAACCCAAAATCTACATTTTACTCATTTGTCTTCCAATCATCAAATGATTGGGGGGCTGAGACTTTTGGTTCCAGAATTGACATTCTGAGGGTATCTGCTTTGTGATATTCCGCAGTTAGCAATATTTTTGTTCCTGGATCTATCTTAACTCTTTGATTGTGTCCATACTTTGCTATCTTGTACCTATATACTTAACATGTAGGTTTGGCTGCACTTGAACTGTGCTTGCAGGAGATGACCCTTGCTGCATTAGGGGTGTGGGAAGCACCAATGAAGGGTAGTTCCTGGTAGTAATAGGTGGCACCTCTTTGCTTACTGGGGTTTTTTCTAGTAATTCCTCCACTTCACTTTGTAGATCCTCAGTTTGAGTATGTTCAACAATTTCTTGTTCTCACTCTTTTTCAGCTTTGACCCTGGCTTTCTTGCTTGGTGGCTGCACCTCAGTTCCATCTACATCCATGTTTGTACAGGCTTCTACAACTGTTCTCTTAGCCCCTATTTTTGAATCTATGGGGGTTTGCTCTGCATCATTTCCAAGAATATCCTGAGCTTGCTCCCAATTAAATAGGTTTGCCACTTTCTCCTAGCCAGGACGAGGCATGCATTTTTATGCTGAATTCTTATTTTCGACCCTCTTTTTGGAAATGATCTGGTGAGGGTCATAGGGCCACATTCCTGTATTTTCCAAATTTAGTTGATTTAACAGATTTTCTTTGTAAGATAGGGCATTTTTGGTCTTTAGTATTTACCAAGAAAGGTCTTAGATCTTTAGGGAACCTGAAAGTGATGGGGTTTTTATACTTCACAAAGTGAAATTGATTAGAGATATATCATTGTCTGATAAACTCCATGGCAAACACTCTTGGAGTTAGAAAGGCAGGTAACTTGTAAGGTTCCTCTTCAAAAGCATATCCCCTCAAAATAGTATAATATTCATACAAGAACCAATCTCCTACTTTGGTATGAGGGCTACGCTGCAGAAGCTTCTGATACTTAGGAGAAATTCTAGGAGGAGATGCATCATGCAACAAGGAGTAAGCTATTGTGATGACCTTGTCTGTAAATTCTTTAAATTCTGATTCCCTGGTTTCTTGAGGACTAGATCTGTCCATGTATAGACAGGTAGTTGTTTTCCTTCATAGTACCTCAGTTTCATCTCTAGCCCTTTAAAATGTTGAAAATTTTGATACAGAAACATATAAAATAACATTGATGGATATCTAAATCTCTCCAGAGCAAGGTACTCTGCTAGCTGGTTGTGGATTTTCTCAGCCAGGTGATGACAAAGGTCAAATCTAGGGGGCATCACCCCTGTTGATGGAGTCAGGAGGGATAAGAATCCCAGGATAATTTCAATTACAAACTTGTCATCATCATATCCCGAGATGATACAAATCAAGGCTATGGCTTCTTTTGATTTATCTGAGAAATCAACAATTACATAAGGATGTGGATTGGTTGGGATAGGGGGGCCTTCTTTTAGATTCTGGGCTAGGAGGTTACTTCTTTCCATAGGTTTTAAGGCTTGATAGGACGAGGGTAGGGCTTCTTCATCCAAAAATTGCAGGGTTGGTAAGTCTGGAAAGCATAGTACTTTAGCTAGGGCGTCTGCAGATACGATGCACAGGGTCTTGGTTTGGTTTGGGGACAAAATTACTCGTTTATCAAAGGAGTATCTAATTGAGCACCAATGGACAAATTCTGGTAAATGCATGACTGGGGGACAAACTGCAGTGATATGTTCTTCAATTGTTAATTATTTTCCCTTCTTTTCCCATACACCATCCCTTCCTAGCCAACCTAGCCATCACAACCAGTACAGAAAAATGGAAGAAAGAAAGAAACAGGAAAAAGAAAAAGAAAAAACAAGGATACATGCATTGTATGGCCATTCTATCTCACACAGAACAAGATCTACTGGATTGATTGTTTACATTGTTTGATTCAGGTCAGCCAAGAAACATGGCAATGGCATCAATGGAAACCATGCAAGAGCAATCAGACATGAGTGGAATGGCCACAAATACTAGCCTTCCTCAGAAAAGGGGCTGAGAAGATGAAATTGGTGCTGGATTAACAGATAAGAAATGGCGAGGATGGGACTGCACAAATTTGTGAACTCAGAAATGGCCAGGGTGGGACTACAAAAATTTGACATACTCGGCATTATGGTGAGTATTGACTGTTGACACTCTATTAACAGAATTCATAAGAGCATTGATACTGGCGAGTATTGATCTGTCAATAATCTGTCAAGGAAAATCGTAACAGCATTAAGGTAAGTATTCATCTTTGAGCTGGACTTGCCGTACTAGGGAGTGTTGGGAGTCATACACACAAGAGTGTGGAAACTATGGTTTGAAATTCTTATGCATACGGGGAGGATTTGTGATGGGCATACTTTTCTGGGTCAAAATTTAGAAATGAAGGTCTCCCACCAAAATCTGCCCCTTGGCCTCTAAGTTCTCAAAGAATGAATAAAAAAACTCTTGCTCAATGACTTAGTGAAAATCTTCCAATTATGAAATGAGAGCAAGCCAATAGAGCATTGACCATTGTCCTAAAGCCATCGATCCTGCATATAGGGTCATCATTCAAAGTGATTCGGAGTGAGTAAGATTTCCAGAATGAAACAATATTTGACCTTTCAATGGCATAATTGCCTTTAAAGAGTGGTCAATGAAGAACACTAGTAAAGCAGGGCATGTAGGATCCTTTTTCCCATCTTGCACAATCTTGAAAAGGAGATCTTAGGGTTGCTTGATCCATAATAAGAGTCAGATTTTGGTGTTTGATCCATAATAAGAGTCAGAATCCATCAGGTCCTAAATTGAAAGAAGAGAGTTCAGTATAAAAGGTGTTTCAGCAGGACCATGTGCTGCAGTCCAATAACTGTGCACATCAGAGTGACAATCGACAGTGTTATGGACACATGTCGCACTTATATTTTAGTTGTATGCAAGTAAGCACTGACCCAGGGGCACAACTTTGGGTGCAGTCTCACAATTTAGTTTGACACAGGTTTGCTGAAGTGGATAGAGATCTCAACAAGTGGTTATGAGTAGAAGCTCACAGTCATAAAAGATTGTCACATCTTTTCTCTGTTTTCATCTTCTTGACTATTGTACACTAATGTATTGTTGAGATATGAACAAATGAGATCTACAATGCTTCATATTCATCATGTTGTATTTATATTCCTTTCTCAATTTGTAATGGGGTTGAGTGAAGGTAGTAGTATAGCTGATTCAATTCCATTGGATCTCTGGAGTTTGTAGAATTTGATGGATTGTAGTTTCTGATAAAAGCTTCAATTCTGTTCATATATTTGTTGTACATAATGTTTTGTTTAATGAAAATTTGGATTTGATATTTTCTTCAATTTTTTTTACCTATTGTGTGGATTCATTTTCCAAGATTGTTTGATTACTTCAATATTTGCTTGCCATTTTATATTGGCTGTGTATGCAGGATTATATATTGCAGTTGTTGCACTTATTTCCACTAGGCATACTTTGGGATCATATTGGTATTAGACTTTTAGAGAATTTGTTTCACATGTAGTTGTTGATTCGCTACATAATTTATGGGCAATATTTGCTCTCAGACAAAGAAGGAAATGGAGGATTAATTGCAGAGTTGTGTTGGAATGGTTGAATCCAAAGTTACTACTCTAAACTCAAAATTTGGGCCTGTGGATGGTCAATTAATGAATATAGCCCATAGAAATCTGCACTTCTAAAGAATGCCTTAGGGCACTTGGGTACATTTGTGAATTGGGATCTTGGTAGGGCACACTCATCTTGAAATCATATTGTCAGGGATGCATCAGTTGGAAGAGTTGGCTGACAGATCTGTTGAAGACAAGCTGCAAGTAGATTTTCTGAGCCTCAGGGCGGCCATGCTGGTCTGGTCTTGAGTGTACATGATGCTAAAAACTTTCTTGGAGGAGGGTCATTGGAGCAGAAGGGTTGCAATCTGTAAAAGATGGGAACAAGGTTCTTTTGCACAAACTGCTCTAGATTCATAGCTTATTCCACAAAATAATCTAGTGTTCCTACATACCCTGTCAAATGCTACATAATATGACGGATTCTAACCAAACCAGGCCTCACGACCTTGTTTCCATTAGATCCTTATGTGACCTCAATCTAACAAGGAGTATCCAATCTGTGATATATGCATGATTATCTAGTTATGGGAAATCAATGCATGTTGCTTGTTTAGTTCCTCCAAAAAATGGTCTATCTAAGGTTGATTAGTCATGTCGTTGTCGCATGTGCAAAGTTGCAAACATATTTAAGAATAAATAAAATTATCTCATGCATATATTACAGAACTATGGAAAAGATATGATGCAACAAAGAAGGAAAAATCAAAGTTTGGAAACTATTCATATATGGGACCTTCCTAACAATCTACAATTCAATGGAAGAACCCAATGATCTAATCCATGCTACACTACAAAATATGGATTTTTGTTTAGTTGATCATAAGGTCGAGCCATAATTGATTGCGTATAACTATTATAGTGTTTACGGAAGTAGGTATTTTCATGTGATGTATAAGAGCATCATTGACCAAAGTGATCACCCTGTTTACCTCCAAATTACTTGGTTGGAGAGCGAGAGGAAGTTCAAGAATTTCATAGTTTGGCAAGGGCAGTATTATATGAGATGCAATCATTAGGGATGCAATACCTAAAGGAACTATTAAAAACCACATATTAGATTAGGAGCTTTATCTTTTGATATATCAACCAACACAACAAAAGCTTGCAGAGAACAGAAACCAACATCATTCAATATTGATTGTGGATTTATGGGAATGATACCTTAGAGAATACGATGCTTTTTCTATGGAGATAAGGTTAAGAAAAGGGACTTAATCTAGAATCATTTTCCTTGTTTCAATAGTTATGTGCATACTTTCATGGTGAGATACTTTGGTTGATGATCTAATATGCCAAATAGAAGTCTCTAAGATATTTCATAATGAAAAGGCATAACCAAGTAGCACTATTAGATAATGGAGGGGCATTCAAGATCTAATGACGACACATTTAAGGAATCACTCCATGCAGTTTGCAAGGAATATCTCCAACTATTTGATATCAAATCTTAACACCACTTGTATTTCTGTTGCAAAGGTCATTTGGGTCATTTGAGAGGAGATAGGAACCCATCAAGCTAAGAAGAAATGCCCATCCTTTAGGAAACCATTGTTCCATACCATTCAGAAGGTTTTATGCAATTGCTAAGAAGCACATCACTACTACATTTCGATCCAAAATCCGACGGTTACTTCCGACAGCGCGTGGATTTTTTCTTTTAAACCTACCAAAAATCAGAAAGTTAATTTTTTTTTTTAAATTTTGGTCATAAGCGTCGCTTAAGCGACGGCTAGGCTCATACGCGTCGCTTAAGCGACAGCTAGCCTAGCAAGCGTCGCTTAAGCGACGACGCATCAAAAAAAAAGACCATTGATTTTCTCTTCAAAGAAACCGTCAGCCTCGATGAAAAGACTGCCAAAAAAACCCCGATGTTAAGCCATCAGCGTTGATGAAAAGACCGCCAAACAAACCCCAATGTTCAACCATAATTTCCCTAGTTTTTGCTCGTCATGTGAATACATTTTCTAATGGGTAGTAGTGGCCTTTAAAAGTTTTGAGGTGGATATAAATTTTAAATTGTTGTAATTTAAAAGAATTATGAATCAGGTCGTTTATTTTGGCCTTTGGATTTTTTTCCTGCCCTAGATTTTTCTTTAACTTGTAACATCAAGTGACATCAAACATTTCTTGTGTGCTATGGCTCCTTGTAAAACCTCCAATGAAATTAGAGACTCTCAAGGTTTTTTCCTTGCCCATGTCCCAATCGAACAAATATAGGATACACAATGAATTCATTTGTTGTAAACCCTTTGTTACTGAACAACGAGTGTTTTAGGGGAAAATGGGTACTGTGGGTACTGTGGGCGGGGTAGGGCTCGTGACCACGCCATTTGAGATTTTAACACACTTAAAAATTCCCATGGTTTAACCAAATTTATTTCTTCACTTCGTTTGGCCACTTGGGCAGTCCTCGTCTGGGTATTATACTCGTAGTTTGCAAGTAAATTTGGTGATGAAATTAATCACATAAATTCTGCTAGTGAACAGTCTCTGACTGATTTCCTGCAGAGTTGAAGGAAGAAGCAGAAGAAGAAGAACAGAAACCATGGCCACCTACAAGACCAGAATACCATCGTGCTTCCTTCTGCTGGTCACGGCGTTTGTTTTGATGGCTTTCCAGGGATTTCATAAGATCAGAGATGGGCGGTTGTCTAATGACATAATAAGTGAGAAAATTGTAGAAATTGAGAGTCTAAGGGAGCAATTACAGGTGCCCAAATTCAATCTTAATACCCCAACTGGCCACTCTTATTTGCAGGCCCTCTTCGGTCCATAATCGACTTGGGTGATTGGGGTTTTCAGAATTAGCACACGTACTCATCGATCCAATGGACTGGGGTTTTCTCACCTACACTTGCCTACTCCTAGATTCGATGGCTTGGGGTTTGTTCACCTATGCCTACCTGCTTGCAGATTTGACAGGGTGGGGTTTCTCCAACGGCTGCACATTATCAATGCAGTGTCTACGATTTTGGTGAATGATGTTGGTGGGGCGTTTAGCTAAGCCTGCTCGCAGATTTGACAGGGTGGGGTTTCTCCAACGGCTGCACATTATCAATGCAGGGT
>LPNX010191269.1:2806-19617 GCA_001517045.1 Pseudotsuga menziesii | reverse complement strand
TCTCAAAAAATCCAAGTAAGTTGAGGGATGCCTGATTTTTCAGGTTTCTATTGCATCTAACGTGCACAAAAAGGTCCCTCAACTTCTTGCACACACCCAAACCTCTGTCTGAATTTTATAAATTCGATTGACAATTGACATTACATGAATGTTCTTTCTTGCAATTTTGCTTCTCCTTATATGTACACACCACTGCATTTGTATCTATATCAACAATTATATGCATGCCAAGAATAAGATTTAGAGAAGCAGCTGGCTTTTGAACTAAGCAAAAGCTTTATAAATCACAAATTACAACCAAAACAATGTTGCAATCATATTAAATAATTTTTTTGCTGCAAACTTGAAATACCAAATCAATTCATATTTGTAAGATCCCCCTCCCACCTTGAAGAGCCAAGAGCGACTACGACTCATAAAAATAGAAATGAATCATAACTGCATCCTAGACGAGTGGAAAACCCTCACCATAGTGAGGTTACTCCCGCTACAAGTTAATCAAGGGCACTTAAGACATTTTAACATTATTATAAACAATCGAGAACAACGTACGTACTATGCCTTGATTAGTGGAGGAAAATTATGAGTGCTAATTGAGCTTCCTTGGGTTTCAGCATTTAATTTGTGAATGCCTGATTGATGGTTGGCTGGAATTAATGACTTAAGGGGACGTTATACCAGCCAATTAGTAGGCGATGTTGAATGCCATTAATTCATTTCCCTGATTTCTGATTTTTAGCCATTTTTAGATTACCCGGATTCAGAGCCATTTAGTATGCTGAAATCCCTAAATTCTGTTTGGTATAACTACTAATGTTCAGCTGTGATTAGAGGGGGGGAACTGGAATTCACACCATCGATTGAGGGGAAAAAGATGGTGGGCATTGGTCGGCCTCACATGATTTGACCACTATAGCAGGCTCCCTTCTGGGATCTTTTGTTGGAAAGGATGCTTGCTTTAGGAAGGAAGAGAATCGACATGGGAAGATGGAGCGACATCTCCAGGTTTGCGACTACAATTTTTGGATTAGGCAATTCCATCTTGTTTGCCCTTCGATTTTTAGAGTGATATACGATCATATAAGTAATCCCATATCATGCCTATGTTGTTTTTGGAGTCTACGGTCTGTTAACCATTCTAGGGATAGGTTTGATGGCGTCCTCTCTGCTAACTATTTCCAAGCTTGTCGTTTATACACTGTATACGTTAAAATGGCATCTTCTGCGTCGGTTGAAGTTCAGGCTGCCTGTGTTTACTTGCTTTATTTTTGTTGATCTGGAATCGATTCCACCCTTGGCTTAGTTTCCAGCCTATGCGCTTCTGGGTACCTGGTTATAAACCAAAAAAATCGATCTCATTGCAAACTTAGCTCAGAGCTTGCGTGTGCTTTGGAGTGGACCTGTGTAGGGCATATGCATATAATGAACCAACCATAGAGGATGCATGCATTTTCTTGAGGTTTTCTTTGCTATGTACGTTTGCCTAATTTTTCTCTCCTTTCTCTTTACATTTGTTGTAACGAAACGAGGAGATAAACCAAAAGCCCTGTATAAGTCGACCCCAATGACATCCTTCCTAGATCGACAGGATTTGGTCAGATCCGTCTTGTTTAGCGTAGATCATGTGCTTAGTGGACCTAGTCTTATTATATATGGCGTTAAAACGTTGGAATTTGTTTCGGCATTGTGTGCAGACCAACTTTGGAGCTGGTTTAGCCCCGACAATAGTGGTTGGGTTCAGGTCTTGTTCGTGTATAGATCTTTTACAACAAGCATGGTTATTGTATCCTGTTAGATGCGAAATCATACCTAACTTCTATCGGACTTGGTACAGATATGTCTATGTCGTACTCCTTCTAGGGGTGAAGTGTTCATAACTTAAGTGTTCATAACTTAAGCTGGATGTAGAGATCCGAATCCATAAACATCCTAGCGTTGATACTGTAGGGTTCGCACTTGTGCTTTATTTGAAATATCCACTGCAATGTCTAAGAATTGACCATTTCCTTATCCACTGCGACTGTCTTGATATAGATTGCGTGTTCCATCTTGTTATTGAGCCGTGAGAATAATCTGCATATGCCCAACTTCTTGACTGCGTTTTGAGCCTGGGAATGGGCTATGTTTTTTGTTATTAAAAAATATGTAGCACTTGACTGCGTTTGAGCCTGGGAATGGGCTGTTGTTTTATTATTAAAATATGCAGAACTTGACTTCGTTTGAGCCTGGGAATGGGCTGTGTTTTTATTATTTAAGATATGCGGAACTTGACTGCGTTTGAGCCTGGGAATGGGCTGTGTTTTTTATTATTTAAGATATGCAGAACTTGACTGCGTTTTGAGCCTGGGAATGGGCTGTGTTTTTATTATTAAAATATGCAGAACTTGATTGCGTTTGACCCTGGGAATGGGCTGTGTTTTTATTATTTAAGATATGCAGAACTTGACTGCGTTTGAGCTTGGGAATGGGCTGTGTTTTTATTATTTAAGATATGTAGAACTTGACTGTGTTTTGATCCTGGGAATGGGCTGTGTTTTTATTATTAAAATATGCAGAACTTGACTGTGTTTGAGCCTGGGAATGGGCTGTTGTTTTATTACTAAAATATGCAGAACTTGACTGCGATTGAGCCTGGGAATGGGCTGTGTTTTTATTATTTAAGATATGCAGAACTTGACTGCGTTTTGAGCCGGGGAATGGGCTGTGTTTTTATTATTTAAGATATGCAGAACTTGACTGCGTTTTGAGCCGGGGAATGGGCTGTGTTTTTATTATTAAAATATGATGATAAAATGCACTGCCTTATAAATTGAATGCTGCTTGGGAAAAATGTTTGAGTTGGTTAATAAATATGGGGAAAATCGTTACTGGGATTCACGGTTTGGAATCTTTCACAAATTGGTAAAGAGTCGTGGTAAACACATTTAACTTATAGACTGAAAATCGTGATTAAAAAGTGTTTGGGTTTTGCATGTGCCTAGCAAAATTTTTAGTAAAGTCCTCTTTGTAGGAATATCAGGTCCAAGGCATGTATAATAAATTATTGACTTAAAAATATAAATACTAATGGATCCATTGTCTGTATTGGGGAATGTATGGACCCAAGGAGAACAGGTTTCCTAAGATTGCAATTTTGCCTACTTCTTATATAGGATTACATTCAACCCCCAGTAGTTATGCTGATATGGGAAATCCTTTGAGTTGGCACTCACCTGGGTGATAGCCTTTCTCTTAAGGTTGAAATTATTGTGTGAAGAATAGATAGGTATATGTGTGAATATATAAATCCGTGTGCCTACTCATGTACAGGAATGTGAAACTAATTTGCAGGATTCATTACTCATTTCCTTAATATCATGGTTACTTATTAACAAGAATTGATGCTTGAAAGTTAATGACTATAATGACTACAAATATTATACCTGGTATGGTAAAGAGATCATTATAGTATTGCTGCTAGTGTGTTTTGTATTGTATGTGGCTAGGTTTTAAACATTAGAGTATGAACTGTTCGTTTAAATCCAATGTACGTCATGTGCTCAAGGAGCTATAAATGCTTTGATGAAGTTGTCATAAAGGCCCTAAACAAAGGCAATTTTGAGTTGCAAGTGTCTCCCTGCGAGGAGACTTGAGACAAGGTAAACTGGCCATGGATGTGGTTGTACCATGACTTTGTATTTACTCCCTAATCAGCAATAAAAAGAAAACAAAATTGGTGGACGTAGCCTCGTGGACGAGGTGAACCACGTAAATTGATGTCTTGTCTTTGGTTTTGCTTTATGATGTTTATGTATGCTCAATTATTAACAATGTTTAATGTTGGGTGCATGGGTTATGAATGGTATTTCCAATTATGTGATTTTCCTGCTCAATAAATTAACATGATGTGTTGTGAATTTCTTAAATGATTTGCCTTCCACGCACATGGTTTTGTCACTTTTGATATGAAACCTCTTGGAAGGGTTGCCCCTAGCAGGTTTGACCATCTTTATAGCAATAAAAGAAAACAAAACAAAAAATTAAAAAACTTTACCCTTTTTCCGCACTCATTGGCATCAAGCACCTACAGGGACATTACATATGGTATCAGACCAAAGGTTCAACGCTTGGACCTAATGGACTCATCGACATACAGGTATGCTGTGAACAATGTGATTTGAATATGAGATATCAAAATTACTTATTTGAATGCACACTATAAAGGAATATTGTTTAAGGTTAGGATCATTGAACTGAACTAGTTTACGCGGGTTTTTCTTAAATTTATGGGCAATGCATGGGATTAGTCACATGAATTGAAATACCGGGGTTAGATGTTTGATTGGTGAATAAGAAAATGAAGATGATATTAGGCCTGATGCAAGATATACTTATGTTGTTTTACATACGCATTGATGAGTAAGGTACAAGTTGAAATTGTTCTTAGTAAGACCAAGTGCATAATATTAACAGATCAAGAAAGGATATTGAAGAGGGAGTAAAACCTTGTAAGATACACAAGTATATTTTTGTCGCAGTCAAATAAGAACATGTTATCATATGATTGCTTTGTGACTTATTTTGGGCAAGAATGTGTGAACAGATAATGCAGGTTCGTGTGGTTGCAAGAAGGAGCATCACTTAAGGACCAAAGTCAAACATGGAATCCTTAGTAGAAATGGTAACATTTGGGTTTCGTATGATTCCCTGCTTATTATGGAAAGGTTACCAGGACGGTAAAATTTGAATGAATTATGTCATAGCTTCAATAATTTTTCATGTTAAGAACATTCTTTATAAAAAGTCTTGGAAAACTCTAGCATAGTAGCTAATTACAGAATCTTTTGAGATGATATATATATATATATATATGCATCAAGTTATGTTGAATGTGTAATGTAATTCAGTCAGGTCTAGAGGGCTTAGGTAGAAATACCTTGATGATAAGCTATGGAGCACGGGGAATTTCAAGCTACCACATGAATATGGTATTGAGCAAGTAGGCGTGAAGCATCAAGTATGCCTAGGGATATAAAAGTTGTGTTTGAGGAGGAGCTTCCTGGGCCCTGGAAGAAAGAATATGTCAAGTAGATATTATGATATTTTATGTTTGAAATGACATTTCATGTATGTTATGGTAACTCACATAGCACTGGGATTTTTGCAGGTGGTGAATTGTGGAAGCCCTAGTTGGACCACAACAAAACAATCGAATGTAAGTTAATTAGACTACCTATGAAATTTGGCTAGAGTATAGCCAAAGTGAAACGGTAAAGCATCTTGTGCTTAAAAGATAATGCTTCTTGTTATGTTGCGCTAAATAGAGACTGGTATTGGGGGAATAAGAACATCATCAGACCTAACATAAGTGGTTAAGGTGTGAAATGGTGGCAAGTAGCCCACTTAGAATTACTGATGTTATCAGAATACATATGTCCCTAGTTTGCCACACATAAATGTGGTGTAAAGATGGGAGGTCTCTTCACAGTGATTATCCAAACAACAGATGGGTAAAAATGTCTAATGTTATTTGAGTTGATGAATGTTGCATAACATTTTTACACTGACACTGCAGGTTATGCCAAGAACACTATCAGTTGGGATTGACTGGTAGAAAAAGTATTCGCTTCCTTAAATAATGAGGTTAAGGAATGCTGATTGTCGAATTTCAAGGTTTTATGAACCAAGGATTCAACTGTGGATTATCTGGTTTATACTAACATTGCAGGTTTCACCATAATGATGACGAGTGCTACATTCAGCGTGCACTACAATATAAAAAAAAAAAAATCTGCCTGCATAAATAAGTTGTGCTCAACTTGCGCAGAAATGTGTAAGGATTAATTCCTAGATAATTTACAAGGTTATATCACTCGTAAGTGATGATTAAGCCACCGCCACTCATGTTTAGTTAATAAAATTGTGAGTTAGTGACAGATGTTTTGACTAACCGTATAGCCGACTCACAAGTCGGGACAATGACGGTAAAAGTCATGAGAAGCACCTAGGGGTGTGCATTATGATTGGTAAAGTGGAAATCTATAGTAAAGAAAAATTTGCATGTTGCGGGAGCACCATGGTGTTAGGTAAGTGATTGCCACGTGAGCACATCGGTGTTAGACGTGTACGCCGCAAGAGCACAATGGTGTTAGGCAAGCGATTGCCACGTGAGCACTTTGTGGTTAGGTGCATGGTGTGGCAAGAAAGACCTAGGCAAAAAAATTGGACATCTGGAAGACAGGACGCTGTGTGATGTCACTGAGGAGAAAACTTTTGAATGGTGGTCAAAAGGGAGAGTAACCTCAGAAATTGATGTAAGTCCACCAAAAAAAAAAAAAAAAATTTAACTCCATGGAGAGTTCAAAAGGTTAACGAAAAATGAAAGTTGTGTTAGCAGCTTTCCAAATCACTAAACGGTTACATGCCATAATGTGAAGGAATGATGAAACTAAATTATATTGAATTTATTTGTTTTACATTGTTGATTGATAGGAGGAATGTATTGATTCAAGTTGGGAACATGATGTAGTCCTCTTTCTGATAAATATTAAAGTATGTAAGATCTGACGATAGTCTTCGTAGATCTGGCGGAAAAGAGGTTAAGAAGCAAATTTGGTTTTGCTCACAAGAATGTGAAAAATAAGCCAAGGGGACCAGCAAGGTTAGTAAGGACAAACAAGTAACACCGAGGACGGTGTTCATTATAGGGGGAAAGGATGTAAGATCCCCCTCCCACCTTGAAGAGCCAATAGCGACTACGACTCATAAAAATAGAAATGAATCATAACTGCATCCTAGACGAGTGGAAAACCCTCACCACAGTGAGGTTACTCCTGCTACAAGTTAATCAAGGGCACTTAAGACATTCTAACATTATTATAAACAATCGAGAACAATATATGTATGACGGAGATATACATTTGAGGTATGCATTATTTGTAGGGCATGTAATGTTACCTTAACCATGGGACATTACATCGTGAAATATTTTGAATACATATATATTTAAATAAATTATATGTAGAACATTTCATATAAAATAATGAAGAATACTATATATATATATATGAGAAGAACATATAAAATTACATATAATCATGGAAAGATTATATGGTGGAACAAACCTCATATGTATGATAGTAGAACCCTATATACATGATAATGAAGAATGGTATATATATGTTGGAGACATATATATTTGTGATATAGATTGTATGTAAAACATACATGGTGAAGCAAAACCACATACGTACTATGCCTTGATTAGTGGAGGAAAATTATGAACGCTAATTGAGATTCCCTGGGTTTCATCATTTAATTTGTGAATGCTTGATTGATGGCTTGCTTGAATTAATGACTTAAGGGGATGTTATACCAGCCAATTAGTAGGTGATGTTGAATGCCATTAATTCATTTCCCTGATTTCTGATTTTTAGACCATTTTTAGATTACCCGGATTCAGAGCCATTTAGTATGCTGAAATCCCTAAATTTTGTTTGCTATAACTACTAATGTTCAGCGGTGATTAGAGGGGGGGACTGGAATTCACACCATCGATTGAGGGAAAAAAGATGGTGGGCATTGGTCGGCCTCACACGATTTGAGCACTATAGCAGGCTCCCTTCTGGGAGCTTTTGTTGGAAAGGATGCTTGCTTTAGGAAGGAAGGGAATCGACATGGGAAGATGGAGTGACATCTCCAGGTTTGCGACTACAATTTTGGGATTAGGCAATTCCATGTTGGTTGCCATTTGATTTTTAGAGTGCTATACGATCATATAAGTAATCCCATATCATGCTTATGTTGTTTTTGGAGTCTACGGTCTGCTAACCATTCTAGGGATAGGTTTGATGGCGTCATCTACACTGACTATTTCCAAGCTTGTCGTTTATACACTGTATACGTTAAAATGGCATCTTCTGCGTCGGTTGACGTTCAGGCTGCCTGTGTTTACTTTCTTTACTTTTGTTGATCTGGAATCGATTCCACCCTTGGCTTAGTTTCCAGCCTATGCGCTTGTGGGTACCTGGTTATAAACCAAAAAAATTGATCTCATTGCAAACTTAGCTCAGAGCCTGCGTGTGCTTTGGAGTGGACCTACGTAGGGCATATGCATATAATGAACCAACCATAGAGGATGCATGCATTTTCTTGAGGTTTTCTTTGCTATGTACGTTTGCCTAATTTTTCTCTCCTTTCTCTTTACATTTGTTGTTACGAAATGAGGAGATAAACCAAAAGCCTTGTATAAGTCGACCCCAATGGCATACTTCCTAGATCGACAGGATTTGGTCAGATCCATCTTGTTTAGCACAGATCATGTGCTTAGTGCACCCAGTCTTATTGTATATGGCGTTAAAAGATTGGAATTTGTTTCAGCATTGTGCGCAGACCAACTTTGGAGCTGGTTTAGCCCCGACAATAGTGGTTGGGTTTGGGTCTTTTTCGTGTATAGATCTTTTACGACAAGCATAGTTATCGTATTCTGTTAGATGCGAAATCATACCTAAATTCTATCGGACTTAGTACAGATATGTCTATGTCGTACTCCTGCTAGGGGTGAAGTGTTCATAACTTAAGCTGGATATAGAGATCTGAATGTATAAACATCCTAGCGTTGATACTGTAGGGTTCACACTTGTGTTTTATTTGAAATATCCACTGCAATGTCTAAGAATTGACCATTTCCGTATCCATTGCGACTGTCTTGATATAGATTGCGCGTTCCTTCTTGTTATTGACCCATGAGAATACTCTGATTATGCCCAACTGCTTGACTGCGTTTTGAGCCTGGGAATGGGCTGTGTTTTTTGTTATTAAAAAATATGCAGAACTTGACTGCTTTTGATCCTGGGAATGGGCTGTTGTTTTATTATTAAAATATGCAGAACTTGACTGCGTTTGAGCCTAGGAATGGGCTATGTTTTTATTATTTAAGATATGCGGAACTTGACTACGTTTGAGCCTGGGAATGGGCTGTGTTTTTTATTATTTAAGATATGCAGAACTTGACTGCGTTTTGAGCCTGGGAATGGGCTGTGTTTTTATTATTAAAATATGCAGAACTTGACTACGTTTGAGCCTGGGAATGGGCTGTGTTTTTATTATTTAAGATGTGCAGAACTTGACTGCGTTTGAGCCTGGGAATGGGCTGTGTTTTTATTATTTAAGATATGCAGAACTTGACTGCGTTTTAATCCTGGGAATGGGCTGTGTTTTTATTATTAAAATATGCAGAACTTGACTGCGTTTGAGCCTGGGAATGGGCTGTTTTTATTATTATTAAAATATGCAGAACTTGAATGTGTTTGAGCCTGGGAATGGGCTGTGTTTTTATTATTAAAATATGATGGTAAAATGCACTGCCTTATAAATTGAATGCTACTTGGGAAAAATGTTTGAGTTGGTTAATAAATATGGGGAAAATCATTACTGGGATTCACGGTTTGGAATATTTCACAAATTGGTAAAGAGTCGTGGTAGACGCATTTATCTTATAGACTGAAAACCGTCATTAAAAAATGTCTGGGTTTTGCATGTGCCTCGCAAAATTTTTAGTAAAGTCCTCTTTGTATGAATATCAGGTCCAAGGCATGTATCATAAATTATTGACCTAAAAATATAAATACTGATGGATCCATTGTCTGTATTGGGCAATGTATGGACCCAAGGAGAACAGGTTTCCTAAGATTGCAATTTTGCCTACTTCTTATATTGGATTACATTCAACCCCCAGTAGTTATGCTGATATGGGAAATCCTTTAAGTTGGCACTCACCTGGGTGATAGCCTTTCTCTTAAGGCTGTAATTATTGTGTGAAGAATAGATAGGTATATGTGTGAATATATAAATCCGTGTGCCTACTCATGTACAGGAATGTGAAACTAATTTGCAGGATTCATTACTCTGTACCTTAATATCATGGTTACTTATTAACAGGAATTGATGCTTGAAAGTTAATGACTATAATGACTACAAATATTATACCTGGTATGGTAAAGAGATCATTATAGTACTACTGCTAGTGTGTTTTGTATTGTACGTGGCTAGGTTTTAAACATTCGAGTATGAAGTGTTGGTTTAAATCCAATGTACGGCATGTGCTCAAGGAGCTATAAATGCTTTGATGACGTTGTCATAAAGGCCCTAAACAAAGGCAATTTTGAGTTGCAAGTGTCTCCCTGCGAGGAGACTTGAGACAAGGTAAACCGGCCATGGATGTGGTTGTACCATGACTTTGTATTTACTCCCTAATCAGCAATAAAAAGAAAACAAAATTTGTGGACGTAGCCTCGTGGACGAGGTGAACCACGTAAATCAATGTCTTGTCTTTGGTTTTGCTTTATGATGTTTATGTATGCTCAATTCTTAACAATGTTTAATGTTGGGTGCATGGGTTATAAATGGTATTTCCAATTATGTGTTTTTCCTGCTCAAGAAATTAACATGATGTGTTGTGAATTTCTTAAATGATTTTCCTTCCACACACATGGTTTTGTCACTTTGGATATGAAACCTCTTGTAAGGGTTTCCGCTGCAGGGACGCACTGTCCCATTTGGCAACATATATCTATATTCTACACAAAATCATTATTTCATGTTAAATCTAGCATATCCTTGAAAAAGCCCAGCTTTCAAAAGAAAAAATGTGTGTATATCTATCTATGTACTTGAAGCCAAAAATAAGAGTGCCAAATATAAATGTGTATCTATCTTTGTACTTGGGTTCTAATAACAAGAAACACAAAGCTATCTTTCTACTGTAGTACGTAAATTGAATTGACAACTATATACACATATTGGATGGTGCCCATATTGGATTACTCATGAAGTGAGATTCCAAAGAAACTCACGAGTATCTTGGGAGTTGTCAAATATTTGGGTGATGTAATGATGCACCAATCGGCCATTCATGGTAGTGATATTCTTAATAACAAGTTCGTTCTCTCGCCATTTGGCCAGCCAAATGTATTCTTGGCCTTTATGTGTATATACTTACTGTATTCTCAATTGGGTATGTGTAATTTGCATCTAGTGAGTTGTATCCTTTTAAATGTCGGAAAAGACTTGGTTCTCATGATTCTACCACGATTCTAATTTGCTGTCATGATGTGCGATTTCAACCTCAAAAAGCGTTTTCATCATGGGAGGCGGTGAAGGCTCCACAAGCAGGGAGGTATTACTTCAATAAAACGATGATGATGTTGATTTTTGTTCGCAAATACCTTGTGACGGATGACAAAGAATCCTTTTGCATTTCTCGAGTTGAGCATCATTATCAATTATGGTACTTCAGGAATTTTTAATGTTTCATTTTCTCAAACTATACTTTATATACTTTAATGTTTCATTTTAATGTTCCTGCTAAATTTTAAAGCTTTAATCGAAATTCTTCGACGCAGGGCTGAGGTTGACAATAGAGATGAATGATTCAACGTCATAATAGTAGACCTCACAGACCCAATGTGCCAGTCATATATTATAGATTTGTTTTTTTCCTTTTTTATTGTAAACTTGAAATACCAAATCAATTCATATTGTTCCTGTAAATAAACTAAAAAAACAAACTGCTACTTGAATGTTGCTAAACAACAAATAGCTTAGTTGTGAATGCTGCTAAACTAACCTACGCCTACATATTTGGGTACCATCCACAGATGTAAAAAGTACAAACAAACTGAACATGACCTGACAGATATTGCTGGTCTTCATTTGCTAAGGGCCTGAAAATAAGCAGCATATAAATGAAAATAAAAAGACCATACCTTTTGGAAATGAGCAACATCAAAATGAAAATAAAAAGAACATACCTTTCGCATTTAGTAGGGACTAAGATATTTTGCATTTATGAGGCAAATCCATGGGTAGTTTGGGGTCTATGCTTTGGACGATGGATAAATCCGAGAGGTGGGAGCAGAGGCATCACTGAAATCATCCTTATCATCATCATCATCATCATCATCATCATTGTTACTCATCGTTGTCAGCATAATCATCATCATCATTGTTCATCATCACCATCATCATCGCCATCATTGTTCATCCTCATAGCCATCTTCATATTCATCCTCCTCCTCCTCCTCATCATCATCTTTGTCATGAACATCGTCATCCTCATCATCGCAATCATCATCATCATCATCATCATAATCATTGTCATCACAGTAATAGTCATCGTGATCATCATCCTACTCCTCATCATCATCACCACCATCATTGTTCATCATCATAGTCATTATAATCCTCCTCCTGCTCATCATTGTCGTCATCAACATCATCATCCTCATCATTGTTATCATTGCCATCATCCTCATCCTCTTCATCATCATAGTCATCATCATGATCATCGTCATTGTCATCATCATCATCACCAACATTGTTTGTCATCATCATCATCCTCATCCTCATCCTCATCATCAACATCATCATCATCCTCATCATCGCAATCATCATCATCATCATCATAATCACTGTCATCATAGTAATAGTCATCGTGATCAAACCATGGTTCTTTTCTATTTTTTATTTAATTTTAAATGGACTAATTACTAAACCAATAATATATTAGATACATAAATTTAAAAAATAAATTAATAAATTAAATTGTCATTTTCAATTGTATTGTAATAATTGATCCAATACTATATTAGATAAATAGATTTAAAAAAATATAAAAAATAAATTATAAAGCTTTTACTAAATTTAACATTAGTAAATGTGAAAATAATTTAAGTCAAAGCTAAGTAATATAAAGTCAACCACTTAATGATTGCATAATAACCTTCGATAATAGAAGGACTATAAGCTGAGCGGATTGAGCATAATTTGGGTCTGTTTTTGGAGTATTTGGGGGTCATTAATTTTTAGTCTAAGAATACTTTGTTTGTGAGTTAAAACAAGACTTAGTGTTATCTCAATGGTTAAAATCAATCAAATTTCAAACAAATGTTATTATAATTTAATTGTGACATGAATAACATGAAAAGATAGACTACTATAGTCAATTACATTGTGGCTATTGAATATTTATAGATCATAAAAGGGTTGAATATTTATAGATTATAAGTTAAGTGTCATGAAAAAGTTATCTCTTCCTTATTTTCTATGTTTAATTGTAATTATGTATTGTCTATGGCTAAACTACCTTTTATCTTTTTGAATTAAAATAATTGTCTATAATACCCACTAATTTTAAACTACACCCATGAAATCAATTTATATGTAATAAATAATATATATTTATAAAAATTATATTTTAATATATAGTTAAATATTAGGAAAGAAGATTCGATAATTAATAGGAACTCAAAATAAATTACAATATATTATGCTGATAAGACTAACAAGTGGAGTAAGCAACTTTTGCTTAGTACCTGCCTCCTAAGAAGAGATTGAAAATATATAGCAATAGGATAATTTTGCTATAAAAAATATATGATAAAACAAATATAATTACAATTTTAAAGAAATTAAAACAAAAATGAATTAAAAAATGTCCTTTTAAATACGATATAGGTTATTGCAATGTAGCATAAAACAAGCATATTCAAGCTTCCTTACATACTTCTAGTAATATTCTTGACTTATGTTATAAAAATATGCAAGTTTCTTTATAGACTAGCATAAATAGGAAATGAGAAATAATAGCCTATAAGACTATAAATTAATATCATTGTTGTGAGAATAGTTATTTGAAGAGTCTTAGCATTGTAGCTTGTTAAGAATTAGTTTTAGTTTTTATTATCTTTAAAATTGAGAACTAAATAGGGAATTTAGTTTTATTATCTTCATTTCATAATGCAATATTTATGTATCAATATAAATGAGTAAATTGTCTTTATACCAGCTATCTTTATGTGGTCTCAATCCTATTTAGTAGGTACTGTTTAAACTGTAAAGCATATTGGTTATTTAGTTCATGGTAACTTTTTTAGATGCATACACTTATTCTAGTTGAGTTGTAGCATTTTCTTTTTTATTTAATTTGGGGGAACATGTTTAAGAAATTGCATTTATTAACATGCCTATATTAAGCCTGTATGTGCTATTGGGTTTATTTTCATTGGGTTTTTCATTATGAGAGTAATTACTCTTTCTATTTGTAATACAAACTTTTTTCTTCCAAGAACAAAGTACATATATGTTATTTAGTTCATGGTTTTTTTGTAGATGCGTATGTTTATTCTAATATAGTTGTAGAAGTTTGTTTGTATTCAGTTTGTGGGATCATGTTTTCAGCATTTGCATTATGAAACACAGGTTTATGTTCACTCATTTTGTATAAATACAACTCTTTTTGTAAAATCATATTTTTTATTCAAAAAACAAACTATGTTAAATATTTCATATTCATTTTGTATTTTGATATTTGCTTACAATTTTATTAATTAGAGACACTAATAATATCCATTTAGTTTATTATCAATTTATTTATTTGATTTAAATAATTAAACAAATAAAACATACATGTAATACAAATACTTTCTTATAATACTTTTTTAATTACTTTACCCTGTATATTTTTAATAATTATTCGCTTATCCACCATGAGGGGAAGGTGTCCATAAATTGATAACATAAATGAACTTATTAAAACATACTTTTGTAAAAATTAAAAGTTAATTATAATTTAAATACATTTTTTATTTAAAATATCAAAAATATATTCTAAGAATTTGAAAACAAAAATAATTGAAGACACATCATAATCTAAATACACTTTTTTAAAATAAATTAAAGAAAATTCATAATCTAAATTATCTAAATACACTTTTTTTAAATAAATTAAAGAAAATTCATAACCTAAATTAATAATAAGACAGTTTGAAAACAAAATCCATCTAAGAAATTAATGAAAAAGCTCTATTGAATAAAGTGCTCCCAAGCAGTGCTGAAATTTGACGGTTGCCAATTTACCAGTCAAATATGGCTAACATTTCAGGGTCAAAATTTGGTTTAAATACAAAATACCATTTCAGATTGTGATTGTGTCCACCAACCCTAATGGCAAGTATTAGAGTTATAAATTTCTATTTTCATAGACTAAATAACACACTCATGGAACTGGATAGACCTGTGCGCATAGAACCGAATAGACTATATATTCAATATATTTATGTTTACCGAAATGCAACTTTCATACACTACCATTAAAAAACAACACTCGAACAAAATGGTCTCTCTCATCTCTTCAGAACCGGTTTCAAGAATCTAAACAAAAGTAGAACAAATATAGTAATTCCGACAAACCTTCCACATTCCAAAATATCATATAGAGTTCAAAATCTAAACAAAAGTAGAACAAATATAGTAATTCCGACAAACCCAGGCTCCCACATTCCAAAATATCATAGAGAGGGAACATGTGAAAGCTAAAACATGGCAAAAATATGTAGGAGCTATGCATTCTAAGGCCACCAAATATTGTTTACTTGAAAGGCGCGCATGGAAAATTGAGACTGACTATACTCACATAACAACAAATCAATTATCTCCCATAACTGTATGTCATGCACCAATTTTCCTTCCTCACTCTGAACTGTGATGTTGTGATTCGTTGTGTCAAACCTTAAAGCACAACCATTCTCATTGACTGCAATGGAACTCTCGCAAGTACCAAATTTTCGGTACATATCTCCGAATGCTTGGGACCGTTTCTCGTCTTCTGCATTAAGTTTCCATAAACACCTGCAAACTAAAAATATATGCCCTTCAAAGCCAATCACTTTAACAAAAGCTTTGAATAAGATGTCAGATTTCAATAAGATCACAGACATTAGACTCAGTGTCGGCCCTTTGATTCTGTTCCATAATCTCTGTTGCATATCCAAAGTAACTATGCTCAAACTCTCCTCGTCATGTGCACCATTTAACCAGTAATATTTTCCATTTGAATATATCCCCTCCCCTACAGGCCGAATTAGATTACTTGCATGTATCTCTGATTGAGCCCATTTATTCGACTTGGAATTGTACATCTGAACCACAGTATTATTGTGTATTGTAGTAGAATTTTTCCCTGAGAGAAGAGTACAACATATAGCACACGTATCAAAAGCCACGGAATAGAAATTGAAGCTTTCATGTACAGCGAGATCTGGAAGTTGTATCCAGGTTTGGCTGACAGGATTGCATATCAAAAACTCATTTTCTCTGCTACAACAGCAAAGTAAGCTCTTGCAACCAGCGAAAAGAAAAACAGGGCCTGGAAGAAAATCCAGAGACAGACTATGAAATTTGTAGTAGCTCCTGTCTGGCGTGGTGGCCGCTAGAATCATCCGGGACATGAAATTTAACTTTAAATTGAATAATTATGCGAGAGACGATCCTGGTTTCGCCAAGCTTCCCAGCGTTCTAAAATACCCAATTGGGTTTCTAAGCATTTCAATACCATAAAAATGTTGGTTGCTTGAATCTCCAATGAGTTGTTAGGGTTAGAGTTTGGAATGTCTAGTGGTGAGTTTGGTTTTTTATTATGAATATGTTTTTTTATGAATGGATATAAAGTATGTATTTGGAAATTTATAAAAGAATTCTAAAAAAATGTATCTTTTGGCTTTTTATTATGAATATGTTTCTTATGAATGGACATAAAGTATGTATTTGGAAATCTATAAAAGAATTCTAAAAATGTATCGAGAAATTTATTAAAAAATTATATATATTTTTTAAATAGTAAAATTTAACAAAGATAAATATTATAATTGAAAAAAAAACCTATCTCAAATTCAAAGGATAAAAGAGAAAATGTCACTACAACCAGAAATAAAGTGATGATTATACCATCCTCAAATTCAAAGAATGAGAAATAAAATGTTACTATAACCAGGAAT
>LPNX010191263.1:242551-273456 GCA_001517045.1 Pseudotsuga menziesii | reverse complement strand
TATATATGTTTCTTTCCTCTGTGACAAGAGAGAGCCCTCTCTGACTGTATCGGATAGAATACAGTCTAAATTTGGTTGAAATGGTTACCCCTGTGACTTCCTATAGTAGCCACCAAAAAATTACAGGGTGCTAACATCTTGGCAGCGTTGCTGGGGACCTAATTTCTATTATCTCCTCAAGAAAAATGACATATCTTCAGTTCTACGACCCGGCTGAGTAGCCGGTCCTAGACACATAATTGGTTGCACATGATCTGGAGACTCCATGAAAAATGTTAAAGAGGATCCACTGGGAAATACTCGCAACTAGAAGAACCCATACGAGAAGGAATCCTGACACAGAGTCCTTCCAAGAATTCTTTGACCCTAAAATTTTGATCTAAAAAGGAAACAGGCTACAAAGGTTAGTCAGGAATTTGTTTTTTTCAGCTGATAGTGCTATTTCTATTGGAAATATTTATGAACGTTGTAATGAGGAATGTGGGTTAGTCCTTCCCAAAACTATATCCGAATCCAATCTCTCTGACCTGGCATAAGACACCTCCTCATTTGACATTCATTGCATCACCTAGTCACCTTTGACTACTGAGTCTCTGGTCATATTTTTCACATACCTACTAGAATCTGAGTGCCTCACATTTGCCACTAATCAATCCTTATCAAACATCGATGGTATGACACCTACATCTTCCATCACTTCTGGAAAAGGTCACCCTTCATCTCCTAATTTCGTCGTTCCTCACCACCTTTCTAATCCTTATAGTTTATTGAATCCTATCACCCCGGTCCTAACCCCTTTAACAAACCTAGTTATAACCCCAATAATGGCCAATGGATTTTATCCCACACGCCTCCCTATGGATCTACATGACCTCCCCCTGGGGTACACCACCAGACTCAGGCAGTTCTATGGAGAAAGAGGACACTTGGTTGAAGAACATCTGGGATGGTTCTCAGAGTGCATTAACCTAGAAGAGGTGGACCATGATGATGTTAAGGTTCGGTTATTCTCCCAGACCCTTTCTGGAGAAGCAAGGATATGGCATAAAAACCTCGTAGATGACTCTATTATGAGCTATCAATCCTTTGAGGATGCTTTCAAAGACAAGTGGGAAGATCAAAAGAACCTCAAGCAGTATCTCTCTCAGTACCATTCCATCAGGAGGAAGGAGAGTTAATCCATCCAAAAAGTATTGGACAGGTTCATGAAAGTGTACAATTCTATCCTTGCTCAATTCAAACCTCCCATAGGTTCCACCCAACTCTAGTACGTGGAATATTTTGATGGCAAGTTCTCCTTATGGCTACACGAAAGAAGATCGACCTCCTTGGCAATCATCATGAAAGATTCCACAGAAGTAGAGGTGAAACTTGTCATTGCAAGAAATAAGAAAATAGCTGAGGGGGAATGGAGAAGAGTGGAAGGCGAGCAAAAGGTGGACAAAGAGTTAGAACAACCCTCCACCTCGAGCTCGCAAGATTCCATAATTGAAAAAATTATTAGACCCATGGAAAGAATGGTGGATAGGCTCTCAGTAGATGGCAGACCCCTCCCAGGGAAAACCAAGAACAACAAAACAAGAATTTAAACACCAGAAGGCCTCAAATCACCCAGAATAGGTAGAGGAATCCTCCTGACCTACCTGATAGACCCCCATTCCAAAAGAATTTCGTGGACTAGAATGGGGAAAATCAAAATGAGGATGAAATCTGTAAGCTGGATAGTGATTCCCCTACCACCTTCCTCACCAAGGAAGAACATGACAATGCCTGCCTGGAAATAGGAGAGACACTTCCAAGAGAAATGGATGACTTCAGAAGAGGCTACCAGCTCGCTGTCTTAGAGGTGCAGAGACAAATCATCCTGAGGAACATAGATGTTTTAGTCATGAAAAATAGAGAGGAGGGGAAAAAATCCTCTGCCACCAAGACAAAAGCTAACCCACCCCCTAGAGAAAACTCCAAGAATGTTCTGAATCCCAGAGGGAAGGAACGAAGGGAATACAATCCCTAGAACATCGATCAGGGATTTCTTTCATCCTGGAGGTTGAAATTGTAAAGATTAAAATCTGTCCCCCTCACTGAACTGCTGAAGAACTCATAATATCATTCCAAAATTTCTACAGTTTTTCAACCTCTATGGGAAATCTCCATCATATTAGACAACCTGAATATCCAAGATGACAGGCCCGCCATCTTGTTCGGCCCCCATGTAGACAAGCCCTCCTATGAAGAAGTTCCCCCTTTCTATGTTAGCATGAACATTCACAATACCATCCTAGACAATGCCATGCTTGATTCAAGAGCATCCCATAACCTGATTTCTAGAAGCATCATGGATCAACTAGGATTTGACATGACTAGGCCCTATAAGGATCTATTCTCTTTTGATTCTAATAAAGTCAAATGCATGGGACTCATCAAAGACTTGTTCATCTCTCTTGCTCAAATCCTAGCTAAAACCCTGTTCATGGACGTGGTGGTGTCCGACATTCCCCTGAAATTTGGGATGTTGTTATCTAGATCTTGGGTAGCCAAGCTCAAAGGCGCCCTCCAGATGGACATGTTGTATGCCACTATTTCCATTTTTGGAATACAGAGAAGTTTGTTTCAAGAGAATAAATTGGCCTATATGGTAACTAGTGTTGAAAGGCTACAAAACCACCCTATATACTCATTGAACACAGAGATGGGGTCCGCTATTTTCTTCACAGACGGGGACGAAAAAGGATCACATTTATAGAATGTTTCCTTCGAACCTACTAAAGAGGAATTAAGAAAAATATGGGACGTGGATTTTGATGGATCGGCTTGCAGAGAAGGAGAAGGGGAAGGAATATGGATGAGACCCCTAGGAATCCACACTTTGAGGTACTACTACAAGCTAGTTTTTAACTGTACAAATAATGAAGCAGAATATGAAGCAATGATATTAGCAATCCTGGCCTTAAAGAAGCTTCAAGTCAGGATGGTCGTGTTGCATGGATATTCTGATATGGTAATCAAGAAAATGACTAGTGAATATCAAGCCATGCATCCCCAAATCAGAAGCTACCATAACACCGCCCAGGACCTCATATAAGGCTTCAACGAATGCAGCTTCAAGTTGATCCCTAGAGTACAAAATTGCGTTGTTGATTCCCTGGACACCTCATCATCGTATTTCAATGTACCCGAGAACCCTATAGGGAGGTATGAAATTGAAGTGAGGCATAGACCTTCTGTCCTAGAAAATGTAAAAAAATAGCAAGTATTCAAAGATGACAAACAAATCCACCAATTCCTCACACTCGTTGGGGAGTTCGAGGGAGCTGTTGTCGATGAAGAAAATGAATTTGAGGGGGAGGAAGACCCCATTCAACAAAATTTTCAAAATAAAATGACATATGTAAAGGAAGCAGTTTGGGAAGAGGAGCCCATTGTTGTGGATGACAACAAAGAAATCAAGGAGGAGGGGTTTCGAGAGCCTGAAATGCAAGAGCCTGAGTTGCAACAGGGGTACGATAATAATCTGTGCGGCAAAGAAATTCTGTAGATAAAGGGAAATTCCATCCCCAGAGGTTTGATCCCTCTAGAGAAACTCTTCAATCTAGATGATGTAGTGAGAGAGCCTCAATTTGTCCCAAACTTTGAATATATAGAGGAGTTAAATATTGGGACAAAAGAGCAACCTAAGATCATCAAAATAGTGAGAAATCTCTCCGCTGAAGCCAAACATAGGTATATCTCATTAATGAAAGAATATTCAGATGTCTTCTCCTGGAGTTACAAGGACCTCAAGGCTTACAACACCAGTATCATCCATCATACCATACCACTCAAGAAGTATGAGATGTCGTTCAAACAAAAGTTTAGAAGAATGAACCCCAAGTTGTTTCCCCGGGTAGAAAAGGTGATCAAGAAGTTGTTCGAAGCCAAAATCAGCGTAGCCCTTCGATTCTCACTTTGGGTGGTGAAACTAGTCCCTGTTAGAAAAAAGAATGGGGAAATAAGAATTTGTATTGAATTTAGAAACTTGAATAGAGTTTCTTTGAAGGACCATTACCCCCTTCCCAAAATGGACCATATATTGCAGAAAGTAGTAGGTTCTCAGAGTATCTCTACGTTGGATGGTTTCTCGGGTTATAACTAGATTGCAGTTTATTATAGCTGATTTCACCACTCCAGGTGAATCACACTTTGTATGGCCTTCCCCTGTCCCGCTGTAGACTCCTTAGACCCCTTGGACCATTTTTTGTCCTTTGATGTTTCCTTGACCATCCCTAAAAACATGTGAAAAATGATACACGCAACTTTTAAACCTCTAATCATGTATATACGCGGGTTTGACCACTAAAACTGTGTACATCGGGATGTGTACAAAATCCAAATCCTTTTGGAGTTTTCCTTGACATGGATCCGACTCACTTGACTCCTGGCCTTCCCTATGCCTTGAGATCACTCACATTCGACCTTTCACTACCCCTTTGAAAAGCTATATAAGGAACTCTATGGTACATTGAAGGCATATGAGAGAATTGAAGCAAAGAAACTATAGTCCATTGTTGCCAGAACTTATGCTTAAGTCTGCATCCCTTTGTCCCTTGGAGCACTTTTGTGTTCTTCCCAAGCTTGCCTTTTTATTTTGAGCTTACTATCGAGAGATGGAGGATTGAAGTGGTGGAGGCCCAAGTGGGGGATTTAGTTTCTCTAATTTGTAGACGTGCCGACAGAGGTTGTATCTATTGTAATCTCTGATTTATATTAATAGAAATATATTTTCCTGTCCAATAATGTGTGTTTGAATGGTTATTTTATCCATGGGATTATGTCAAATGCTTATACATCATTGATTATATATGCTAGAATAGATATAACACCATGATATATAGAATGCTTGTATTATTTACTTGTTGTTGAGGAAGTAATCTATCAATTCAAGATGAAGTTGGAAAGCTCAACGGGGATCTACTTCAACCATCCGGAATAAGGTACAAGGTCTGATCCTTTAGTGTTAGACATTTAATTTCTATTGCATATTGGAAAGAATTTATTTATGGAGTCAAGATATCTGTTGTGGTACCCCAAGCCATAGGAATTTCTCTCCGTAACATGGTTCATCCTGATGACCAAGAGAATACGGATTTCACCACCCCTTGGGGCACCTTCATGTACACTAAAATTTTGTTTGGGACGATGAACGTGGGAACAACGTTCCAATGGGCCATGAACATAGCATTCATGAATGAAAAGGATAAAATCCTAGTTATCTATCTAGATGACATCACTATTTTCTCCAAATCTGATGAAGAACTTGTCTCTCACCTATTTAAAACATTCAAGAAGTGCAAAAAATTTGGCATCTCCCTAAACCCTAAAAAGTCGTTCTTTGCTATGAAGGAAGGAAAGTTGCTACGGCATATAATCTCTCAAGAAGGCATCAAGATAGATCCAAAGAGGGTCGAGGCTATTAGCAAAATTGAGCTCCCTTGGAACAAGGTAGAGCTTCAATCGTTCTTGGGTAAGGTAAAATTCCTTAAAAGATTTATTGCTACATTTGCTGAAATAGTCAAATATATAACTATCATTCTAAAGAAAGACCAAGAGATCAGGTGGATTTCTGAAGCTAGACAATCCTTTGAGGGCATAAAGAAGGCCATAGTCGAGGACCTGTCCTCGTGAGCCTAGATTTCTCCAAATATTTCCTCATCTTCTCATTTTCCTCCGAGCACACAATGGCAAGAGTGCTACTGCAAAAGAGCCATGAAGGATATGAGCAGCCCATTGCCTTCTATAGCAAAATGTTGAGGGACGGCCCCATGAAATACAATATCGTGGATAAACAGGCATACGCTTGGGTGAAAGCCTTAAAGGAATTTAGAGTATTGTTGTAATCTCACAGATCACATAAGGTTACCAATAATACATACTAAAACATAACTATAAATCAGATACAAGAGACAAGAACAGATAGGAAAACGGATTATATTAATGTAATGAGTTCATACAAGGCACAGAACTGAACTGAGTTCTTGCTTGGCTCAACAACCTAATATATACAAGTTACAAACAGTTACAAAATAAATATTTGTCGGTTCGATGAACTGACACGACTGTTAGTTTATCCGACTAATCTTTCTAGTTAGTTGGCCGACCGAATTAGTCGGCTGATCGACTAAGTCGGTCTTCATTCAAGTCGACTTATGTCGAATTGCTCCTTCTACATATCCCCCACGAACAAAACATTTCTTCATCCTGAAGAAACAGGGAGGTACAAAAAACGAACTCTTGTCGAACCATTCAGACTTGCTCTTACTGTGGACTGTGCAGACGGATGGTCAGTCTCCTCTGGACGCAGACTTCGATGATAGCTAGAGTTGTGATGGCAAGATGATGCTGAAAGTCAGTCCAACTCTACAATGCCTTCTGGATATCGATCGTTAAGGTAGTGGGACTTGAAAGGATCGACATCTTTTCGGACATGGGAATTTCTGCTATATTTTCCATGTTGGGACCCAACAATTGGTTTTTCTCTTCTGCAGCATTGATGAGTCGTTTCATCTGTGGACAGATGATGTCGACTTTCTCTAAGTTGGGAAGGGCCTGTTGAACCCACTGATGTGCCTCTCGTTCTAGCTTTTGCAGTTTGTTGGTCTCCATCACAATTTGTTCTTCAATGGTCTGCCTCACTTCTGCCTCTGTCGACTTTCGGCCTTCCAAATCCTGAATGCCCTGTCGCGCCTGCCTTGTCTACTGATAGACCTACCCATAGCGATTAGGCCAGTCTCGTAATACTTCCTCAGTGACAACGGATTATTCCATATGATCCTGTAGAACCTTGTATGCCTCCGAGAATGCAGTGTGTTGGGCCAGGAGTAGTCGAAGAGTCTCCTCCTTTTGTCCTTCCTTAGTCTCTTGCATCCGGGTCTGGACGGTCGATACCATCATCTCGAAGAGATGATATGCTCTTTTAAGTGGTCAATTTGTGTCGACTTTGATAGGGCCTGGTATCACGGTCTGGACTAGAGCTCTGCATCTGCAGAGAAACTCGACTTCTTCTGCATTTTTGGCTACAAGCTCTTTATTTTTTCGATCTGTCCTTTTCTTTGACTCTTTGGCCACTGTTTTAAGGAGTTGGCCGACCTCTGTGTCGTCCAAGGAACTTGCATCCCTTAAGCTAATCTGGAGACTGGGTGTTCTATGCTGCTCTTTCTTTTTCTTCTGTTTATCTGTCTGTTGCTCTTGGGTATCTGCAGTAGTTGAGGTTGGGTCTGTGGTTGGTGGAATGGAGGTCGAGGGTTTTTTTGGTTGAGGAGGTGGTATGACCACTTCTGGTTGTGAAGATAACAGTGGCTGTGATGGGTTTGGCTGTAATTCTGGTGGTGGGGATTTTGACGGCGGGGGTGGTGGTGAAGGAGGTTTTGATGATGGTGGTGTTGGGAACGGAGTGGGGGTATGGACAGGGGTCGAAGGGTTGGCTAGAGTGTGTTGTGAACTTTGGTCGGAAGAGATACCTGCTTCCGAAGGCATAGTGGATAGGTCATCCTGGGCGTCGGTGTTGATTGGCTTTGTGACAGACTTTGATGTTCCTATTACGTCACCTTGTTGGTCTCGGGTGAATGTCGTCGTAACAGTTGCATAGGGATTTTTGCTTCCATAGAGAGGAGATTTTGTTTGTATTTTCTGGGCTGACTTAAACAGTGTAGGAAGTGTCGCGAAGAAAGCTTTAAGCTCAATGTCCTGGTCGACCCTGGCTCTGAGTGCCTCCGGGATGGCGCATTGATATTCATCATGGGGACTGTCTGCCTGCTGTACTGGTGCTTGCTCCTCGACTATGGTTGTCGGGGATGGGGGGGAGGGGTCGACACAAGGTCGACCACATTTTCAGGTGTCGGTGCCGTTTTTGCTTTCTTTGGCCGACCCTTCGGAGCTCCTGCGTCCAGATACCGTTGAAACTGAATTTCAACTGATACTTTATTTGCACGGGCATCCTCAACAATGTCGATGGCCGCGGCTACTAGTTCCTCCTCATCGTCGGATGAGTCAGCCAGAATAAACTTGCGCTTACCCCTACCTTGTTGTAGTTTTTGGGCCTTGATTTTTTTCCTGGCGATAGCTATCTCCTTAGCCAGCTTCTTAATGATGCTTTTGGATAAAGCATATTCCAGGTCGTCACCTTCAACTTCACCTGTTGATACTTGAGTGGGGTCGACAGTTGCTGGAGCCAGAGTAGTTGTCTATTTCTATGGTTGTACTGTTGGTTCTTGTTGTTCTGTCGGCTAGGGGTCGAATACCTTTGCAGTCGGAGGTTTGACAGTGATGTGTACCTGACTAGTGGGCACGGCCGAGGTATCCTTCGACACAAATGTGCTGATGTATAAGTTGAGCTCGTAGTCTTCTTATTTTTCCAGGTCAGTGAGTGGCTCTATGATGGAGAAATCAACCTATTTGGAAGCTTCTGGAATTGGTATCTTTGTCTATGCTTGTTGGGTCAACTCTCGAAAAATCTGGTCGACCGTTGGATAGTAGTCGAGGTCCTGTGCTTTGGGGTCCTGACCTCGCATGTACCATACTGATGTATGATCAAGTTCTAACTGTATATGAGACTCAACAGGGAGGTTTCATCGGATGTTTTGGGGAACCCTCCACCTCATCGTGCAAACCTTCAACTGCTGGAACCAGTTTTCCAAGAAGACTTTCCCCTGTGCCAGCTCATGCAGGGTTCCTTTTTGTGAAAAGGGTTTAAAGAGGTGCATTTGGAACTTGGTCGGCTCCTGGAAGACTGGACTACCTTCCGGACAAATATGGTACATAACAATCCAGAGAATGAGAGAGGGGAACTTGATCATACCTCCCATATCTTGACAGCATTCACAGATGGTTTTGATCATGTCGGCAACATAATCTCCCCATCGGTAGATCCGACTGTCGGTCACGATTTTGTCGACAGCTTCCAGCATCTCCAGTTTAAGGTCGCTGCCCCGACTTGCCAATGTAAGGGTGATTGCTATGATTTTAGCCATGATTTGTGGCGTCCTTGTCGCAATCTTTCCGGTCATCAATCCTTTGGAGTTCTTTCCCGACGGTGAGCCAGTAAGTTCTTGGACTAACTCGTCTTTGATCCCAATATGTACAGGGCTGCCTTGGTTGGACAGACCCGTAAGCTTGGAGATAACATCCCCGGTGATATCAATCGGCTAGTTGAAGTAGAATCGGCCATTGTGGTAACGACTGATAATGAATTTAACAGCTGCTTCTTTCGTCCCACCAAAGCTTGCCATCAGTGGTGCGTTAGGGTAGTTGAAGATGGAGCTCTTCTGAATTTTCTCAGTGGCCTGGGTCATTCTGTTGTCGACATAGGCCCACTCTTGGATCTCTGCCCAGATTTTTTGGAATGGGCCCTCCTGTACCTTTGCATTTTTTATGTTCTTTAAGCGGTTGAGCAAGGGGGTGTCCTCCTCTTGCAGCTCCTTTGCCTTGGTCGCGGCTCTGGTTAGTTTGGGTGCCATTGCGTCGGACTGGTCGGGGCTTTGACAGGGTTCTTGTGCTTTGGTCGACTGAGATTGCGGGAGCTCTGAGGGTAATGGATGTGGTGAATGAACCTTCGATTTTCCATTATTTATAGGCAAGGGTTGGGTTGAGTGTCGAAATGGGTGTATTAATGGCAGACTTGACAGTCCAACTGAAATACTTGAGTGCGACTTAATGGAGGATCTGTTTCGGCGCTCGAGGCCATCAATGCGTGATGGGACTTTCGAAGTCGATGGTTAGTGTCGTTGGTGAAAATGGTCGGCCTGACTGGTCGATGGTGGTGATGTCGGTTGTCGAAGTAGTGAGTTGCTGTCATGGCTTGTTGCGTCGGATGTATTATTTGTTTTTGGAATTTTTCTATCGTTTTATGGGTTTTGATTGATGGTTAAGGCCGTTATTTGATTTTTTTTTTGATCTCAGTTTCTGTAACGTTTGAGTCGGGCTCCATTAACGAGCTTCCGAAATACTAGGCCCTGTAATGTCTTCAGTCAGACTAAACCATTGGGATGTATTTCTTCGAAAACGTAAGGTCCCATCCATTCCGTGTGTAATTTCTTGGGTTTTCCCTTCACTCGACTATTATAAAGTAAAGCAAGGTCGCCGACCGAGAGTTTTTTGTGTTTGATGTTACGGTCGTGCCAGGATTTCTGTTGTTGTTTGTGAATTTCCTGATGCTGGATAGCCATGATTCTATGTTCTTCTAGCTTACTGAGTTGAAATAGTCGGTCCTTTCTTGCCTGTGCGACATCGACATGTAGTATTTGTGCAATAATAAGTGTTTGCTGTCGGAAATGTAGGGGGATGACTGCTTCCTGCCCATAGACTAGTTGAAAGGGGGTTTGGTCGATCGACCATTTATATGCTGTCCTATATGCCCAGAGAACCGCAGGGATTTTCTAATCCCAGTCATCTTTGTCGGTGTTGCATATTTTGGTTAACCCTTTTGTCAATGTTTTGTTAAAAGCTTCAATTGCGTCGTTCGACTGAGGATGATATGCAGTGCTTCGTCGGTGGTCGATGTGAAACTGGTCGATCAAATTTTTGATGGTTTTGTTGATAAAGTGTGATCCTTGGTCACTAATCAATGTGAGTGGGCAACCAAATCTAGTGATAATGTTGTCGTAGATAAACTTAGCAGCTACCTCACTTGAACATGTATCAACGGGTTCAGCTTCTGCCCATTTAGTGACATATTCCACTGCCGTGATAATATATCTTGCACCTGATCATTTGGATGGGATAGGAAAAGGTCCTATGAAGTCTATAGCCCAAAGTTCGAATGTGAGACTAGGGTTTACAGATATCAAGGGAATTTCTATGCTCGGTAGAGGTCGACCAATTCGTTGACATATATCGCATCGACTAACAAAGTTTTTGCAATCTTTGTGGATTGTCGGCCACCATAAGTCTGACTGTTGGATTTTTCTTGCAGTTGTATCTGCTTGAAAATGTCCTCCTGCAGGTCCATAGTGTGCTTCATGCATGATTTGTTCTCTCTCATGGTCGAGTACACAACATCTGAGAATGTCGTCTAACCCCATTTTGTACAAAAATCCATTGATGAGGCTATAGGGTGCAGCCTTCATAGCTAAGATTTTTTTCTTCTTGGTGTTCAGACCTTCAGGTGCCTGACCTGTCTCTAAGAACTGAGCTATCTCTTCTAGTTCTTCGGGTACTGCTTCTATGCAAAATAGGTGTGCATCCGGCAAGTCGTCGTCGATTCCGGTCGGTTCCTCCCCTGTGTCGATACGTGATAGGTGGTCGATTCCGACATTTAGCTTTCCTGGTTGGACCACCACTTCAAACTCAAATTCTTGAAAAAGAAGTAACCATCGACAAATTCTTCCATGATGAAGGGGTTTATTAACAAGGTACTTCAAAGCTTGATGGTCGGTATAAAATATGAAAGGGTTGGCCAATAGGTAATGTCGATACTTCTGAAGGGCAAAGACCATACCTAGGGCTTCTCGTTCAGTGGTCGAGTAGTTCCTTTCAGCTTTATTTAGTTTTCAACTACTGTATACTATAGGGTAATCCATCCCATCATCCCCTGGTTGAGTAAGGATGGCTCCAATTGCGATTCCTGATGCATCAATATGCACATGAAATTTGGTCGACCAGTTTGGAAATTTAAGTATGGGAGATTCGACCAGTTTTCTTTTCAATTTGTCGAAGGATATTTGGCATTCTTCTGTCCATGTAAACTCATGATCTTCTTTTAGCAGTTCCTCCAGAGGGTAATTCATATCTAAATAGTGTCTGATGAATTTCCTATAGTATCCTGTATGGTCCAATAACACTCGGACCTGTTTAGGGTTTATTGGGGGTTTTAGGTCAAGGATGATTTTTATTTTGGCAAAGTCGACCTTTATACCATCTTTACAGACAATATGCCCTAAGAGAATGCCTATGGGAGTCATAAAAGTAAATTTCTTAATATTTAGGGAGAGTTGTATCTGTCGACATCTCTCCAGCATAAGTCGGAGCCATGTGCAGTGATCCTTTAGGGTGGAATATATAGTCCAGTTGTTGAAGTATACTGCCATGGTATTATAGATATACTCTTGGAATTTTTTGACAACAATTCAAGAGAATAGTGCAGGTGCATTATTCAACCCAAAAGGCATAACTCTGTAGGCAAAGGACCCAAATTCACATACAAATGTTGTTTTCTTTTGATCCTCTTTTTCTATGGGTACTTGATTATATTCTGAAAATCCATCTGTAAATGAATAACATTCATGGCCTGGAACTTCATTCAGGATTTCATCAGCATTGGGGGTGGGGAATGGATCTGTGAGTGTGACTTTGTTGAGCTCCCTAAATTTGACACAAATTCTTAACCTGGTCGGGTCATGTTTCTTGGGTTGTACAACCATGGGACTTTCCCATTCCGACTGGTTGATAGGGTAAATGATCCCTGCTGCTAACATGTTGTCTATTTCCTTCTTAACTATCTCCTTGTACTTATGGGCTAGTTTGTAAGGTCATTTCTTAACAGGTTGGACATCAGGTTTAGTATCTATTTTAATTTCTCCCATTTCTTGTACTAACCCTTTTAAGTCTTTGTAGTCCCTTGCAAAGACATCTTGGAATTCTCTAAGTAAGTTTATGATTTTGGTGGTTTGGTGTTCGTTCCAGTAGTCACCAATCTTAGCTATTTTTGGACGGTCATCATTTGAAATGTCGACCTCCTTAGTTTTCACTTTGGCATCCATCCACTCTGGTATTTTAGCTTCATTGATCGGCTGACTTCCTTCTTTGAACTGTGAGAATGTAGCCGAAAAGTCGGCTGCAGTCATTCTATCAAGGTCTGGTTTGTCGGTGGTCTCGACTTTCAGGATTGAGTAGATTGGTTTGGTTGTTTCAATGTGGTCGGTCTTCCATATAAAGCTCTTACCTTCTGTGTGTTCATTTTCTAGGTGTAAACGTGTCGACTGGGATTTTTATTCAGCTTGTATCTTGTTACAGTCCTTGATTTGTCGATGGTTTTGGATGGTTTGTTTATCTGTTGGTTGAAGAAACTGTTTGATTTGGTGTGCTGTCCCAACCAATTTTTTGGTTTGAGGAATGAACTGGAAGTCCTTAATAAAATTTTATTTAAGGTCATGCCAAAAGAAGGTTTCTCCTCTAGCTTCCTCCATCTTATACCATTTATTAGGTAAGTCGGCTAGGGTTGAAGGGAACAAATGTGGCCAGGCTCTCTCATCTTTGTATCCAAGCCATCTCCACTCCTTTTCACAAAGCTTGATGTGTTCTTCTGGGTCTTGGCCTTGGACAAAGATAGGGATTTGAGCTTCCTGGGTTAACGTTTTTCCACCAAATCGTTCGACAAAGAAAGTTGAAGCAGTTGTCCAAGTCTGCAGTTTTTTCTGATGGGTGTTCCACCATCTAGCCGCTTGACCTGTAAATGTTTCCACTAAGCTTTGAAGTCTGCCATGTTCTTAGATACTTGGTCAAGGTGCATAATTGGGGATTCTCTTTCCTTATACCTAAGTAGTTGGGTATTATGTAAGTTGGTTGGCTGTAATGTAGGTCGTTCCCTGATTTTGTTTTCAAAGACTTTGGGGATAATTGATACAATGAAGCATTGTCGGGTGGGTTTTTTCTGTACTTTTTGTATAGTCCAGCACCCTCTTGCTTGTGTTTCATAATTTTCCATTTCCCAGTCATATAATTCAGCATCTGAATTATAACCAATTGAGTCTTGGTTACCTAAGTGAAGTTCCCCATAGATGTTTGGCTCGATATAGTCCGTATTGTTATGGATTTGGTAAAGCTATCTGACATCGACTTCCTCATCAATCGGTTCGGTCCAAGGTGCTCCTTGGGAAGGATTAATGGGGACAATGAATTTTTTACCATTTCCTTTTAACTTAATTCGTTCTTTGTCTAAGGATATGGAGGCTTTCATATTTCGTCCCCAAGGTCGACCAACTAGCGCTGGGAAGGAGCTAGATCCTTCTTTTGGGTCGATGATTTCAAAATCAACCTTAGTCGAGATTCCTTTGATGGTCGTGTCGACATCTTTCCAAACTACAATGGGTTCAATGAGGCCTTGGTCGGCGAGTTTTACGTAAATGCCTGACTCGTAGATTCGAGGTCAGCCCATCTTTTCCCATGTGTCCCTGGTCATGATATTTACCTGAGACCCGAAATTGAGCACCACTTGTCGGACGTGATAACCTTCGATTTCCAGGTCGACAAGTGGGTCGACATTGTTTTTGTCTTTTTGATTGAGGCTACAAATGTTCTTAGTTTGTTTTCCAAAGTTAGTGCTTTTTATTTCGTGTAATAAATCAATGAACTGGGCTACGGATTTGTTTGTTTGGATGAGATGAGTTAATTGTTGTGTCGTGCTAAGTCGACTGGTAATAATGTCTTCTTGCTGTGCAATGTCTTGAAATATGTGGGTGGCTTCTTGATAGGTTTGTTTTTCCTTCAGAGGATCTGGATAACCATTTGTGTTTTGGATTTTACTAATTTGATGGTTATCAGGCCCTGTTTTTGTGCCTTGGTGAGTGACAATATGCAGATTTTTAGTAGTTAATACATCATGCTTTTGTACACAAGACAAGACATTAACATTTTTCTTATTATTGATTTTTTCTAACATGGTAGGACAATCCTCCAGAGAGTGATCGCCTACTCCACAATGTGTACAGAATTTAAGGTCAGTTCTGTCCTTGTACGGATAGTCTACGCATCGGTGCCCTTATTTATAGCAGATGAAGCACTGGGTAGGTCGACGCGGTCGTATGTTGCGATTCCCAACAAATCGACCTCTTCCTCCAAACCCTTGTCATCGATTGTCATATCGGCGCTCATATCGTCGGCCTTCGTACCATTTCCCGTTCTGGTCATTGGTATTATTTTGCTCATTGCTTTGTGCCACTGCATTCGTCTGGTAGACCGCCTGATAGTTCTATCTGTTTTTCAAGTTTAATTGACAGTCGGCCGTATTGTGACTTTTTGTCTCATAGATGGCGCACCAGGAAGCTTTTGCGTTCTTCATGTTAAACGGACATTCTTCCATAGAATGATCTCTGGCCTCCTGTCAAATGTCACAAAATACTTTAGTTTGCACAAAGCGGACGTCTTGTCGGCTGTATTCGTGTCGACAATTATCTTTCGAGTGTCCGGCCGTCGAACATTTAGTACACCATATTTCTTGATTTTTGAGGGTCAGTTATTTCAAGGACTTCTGTACATTCTCTAGCTATTCTTCTATCCTGTGGTCCGTTGGATACGCAGGTATGTCTTCATCCATTTCCACCTGTAGAGCTTTGGTCAGCGCATCTTCATATGTCTTGAACGTTTCCAGACTGATGTGTCGGCGGAATTTTTGTGATAATCCTGCAAGGAACCATTGAATTAGAAATTGCTCATCAATAACATAATCTAATTGACTCAATAGGTCCTTCCAGCATTTGTCGTAATCGCGGACGGTCTCCCTTGGCTTTTGCTGCATTGTCTTGAGCTTTTTGGCAGCCAGGTGCTTAGTGTCTAGGGTCTTGAAAAAGGATACGAACTGTGCTTTAATCTCAGCTTTCGTTGCTCTGGGTTGCCTTTTCGAAAAGGTCATGTACCAGGTTAGGGCCCTTCTCTGTAAGGCTCCTGCGAACTGAGCCAGCTGTCAGTCTTCATCGTTCACCTGGTTTGCATCCCAGATCGACTCACAGATGAACCAATGTCGTCTGGGGTCTTCATCCCCCTCATAGAGAGGAATGTGAGCTATTCTGTGACCCATGTTTGAGTCACTTTCACTGCTCTCAGAAGTTGGTGGGGTCAGAGCCGTGGGTGGTGGTGAAAGTGGTGGGATTGTTGATGTAGTCGCTCCTGCGAAATTTTGGTCGACGGAACTGGTACCTCCGTCAGTGGTTGATTCGTCTTCGACGTACAGTGCGTTGTTGTGGATTTCTACTATCGATGGTCCACTAAAAATTTGTGTACGCAGGTCTGTGTGTTCAATTCCTTCAAAAGCTGTACTTGGAAGGGGGGGCTGCTCCTTCCTGTGTCGATAAGATCAAGTGGATACTTCAGAGGGAGGGTGCCACTTGAATCGTCACCCAGTTCCCTTCGAATGGTTGGCGTATGACAAGATGTCGTCCAGTGTATGTATCGTTGCCTAGTCGACTCCAGATACTATAGTCACCATCTCTTAGTCGGAGGTCGTCTTCGACAATAGTCTGTATTCTGGTATGTGGATTTAATGGGGAAAGGGTCGTTCCTTCACCGGGAGCTGTTAAATGGAGAGCTTCTGGCTGCTCTATCCATAATTCTTCCTCCGTAGGGGACACCTCTTATTCTATGCCCTCTTCCTGTCGGTCATGACCCAACTCTGGTGGATTCTCTTCACAGTCGGTCTCCCTAGGGTTTTGTTCTCTGCGCAGCCCGTCGGCTCTTTCGCATCTTACTTCCCTTCTCTGCTTTCTTTCATCCCTTTCTTGTTTCTGAATGTCTGACATACTTCCATACAGTACTATTTTCTTCAAGTCTTCTACGGTCGACTTTTCATCACTGGTGATGTCTATCCTCCTTAGGTTGACTAGGATCCACTATACTCTACCTCCGACACAAGACCAGCTACCCCCCCATAGCCTACCCGATGCTTTTTAGAAAGCCCAGATAGTTCGAATCACTTGCTCAGGAAGTATTCCCACTCTCGTTCTGCAATAAATTTCTCCCACTTCCTCTGCTTTTCCGCCCAGTTGGTGTTTGGTGGTTGTTCACACAGTGGTGGTCTAGGTTCGATGATGTGGCCTGCTCCATTCTCTATCAAGAATTTGAACAGCAAGGTCAGCAGGGAGCACAATAACTATTCAGTGAAATCTGTGTAGAATTTTGCTTTGACAGTTTCTACCGACATTCGATCTTCAACTGCTTCCTCCTCACAGAAGTCGTCGGCGATTTTCTCAAACCACTTCGACAGATTTGTTCGTCCCCCTCGAAACAGTTTATCTAGCAACTGTTGTTCTTTAGTCACGTCCGGTCTTCTCATCTAGAAGCTGCTTCAATAGTTGTGGCACAAAATCTATGAATTTTTCATGTGTCTCTGTGAAAAATCTGGCTCTAGCTTCAGCGACTGTTAATCTGTTTCGTCTTGCGTAATTTTGCAAGTAGTTCACAACTTTACGGTCCCACCATTCCTTGATATCCTGCTCTGGTATCATATGTGAGCATATATTTTAGACATGTACTACCGGCAACGGAACCAATGTTGTAATCTCACAGATCACATAAGGTTACCAATAATACATACTAAAACATAACTATAAATCAGATACAGGAGACACGAACAGATAGGAAAACAGATTATGTTAATGTAATGAGCTCATACAAGGCACAGAACTGAACTGAGTTCTTGCTTGGCTCAACATCCTAATATATACAAGTTACAAACAGTTACAAAATAACTACCTGTCGGTTCGGTGAACCGACACGATTGTTATTTTAGCCGACTAATATTTCTAGTTAGTCGACGACCGACTTAGTCGGTTGATCGACTAAGTCGGCCCATCGACTTAGTCAGCTGATCGACTAAGTCGGTCTTTGTTCAAGTCGACTTATGTTGACTTTCTCCTTCTACAAGTATACATTTTTCACTCCCATGTGATAGCCCACGTGCCCACCAGCACTATGAAAGAAATTATAACTTAAACTGGATTCGAAAGGATGAAGGGGGAAATGGATTGCAATATTGCTTGAATACGATCTAGAAATCAAACCCAAAAAGTTGGTAAAGGACCAGGGGTTATCTAAACTTATGGACCAGTCCAAATTCAATGCTCTCATCCTACATATGATCGCTAAGTTGTCATTTGAGGATCCAGATCCTCAGAGATAGCTAGGCCCCCTGATACATGAGTAATTTCTATTGTCACCATGGTATGCTAATGTCATTTTCATCCTATAGAATTTACAGGCTCCACAGGGCATGGATAAACTGAGAGCTAGATTCCTCAAATAGAAAGAGACAAGGTTCTGCATCCTGAATGAGAAGCTTTATTCGAAAGATCCTGGGGGAATTTTGTTGAATTGGGTGTACAAACACGAGGCTAAGAAACACATTGAATGTTTCCATGAAGGGGAATGTGGAGGACATCACTACCAGAAAACCACAGTAAACAAAATTATGAGGGCCACATTCTATTGGCCGATGATATTCTCTGAAACCCATAAGAAATTAGAGGCCTACCATAAATGTCATATTTTTTAGGGCAGAATAAAGTTGGTATCATTTCCTCTAAATCCTATCTAGGTCAAATCCCCTTTCCAACAATGGGGACTAGATTTTATCAAGGATATCAATCCCCATTCTTCAAGGAAGCACAGATGGATCCTAACCACCACTGATTACTTCACAAAATGGATTAAGGCCATCCCCATGAGGCAAGCCACCGAAACAGTGATCATGAAATTTCTGGAAGAGCATATCCTATCTAGATTCGGTGTTCCCAGGAAAATAATTACTGATAATGCTCCAGCCTTCAAATCAAAGAATATGATCGCCTTCTTCTTCAAATACCAAATACAACTAGGGATTTCTATAGCCTACTACCCCCAAGGAAATGGGCTGGCGAAATCCTCAAACAAGAGCCTCATGAGGATCATAAAGAAACTACTGCAGGAAAATAAGAAATCTTGGTGCACTAAACTGATCCATGCCTTGTGGGATGACATAATTAGAATAAAGAAATCCATAGGCACCTCGCCATTCCATCTAGTCTATGGCTTAGAAGTAATTTTTTCTAACTCCCTGAGCTTACCAGTGATGAGATTGTTGCAAGAGGAGGATGGATCAATTGGTTGAGCTACAACAGCAAAGCGAGCAGATATTTGACAAGACCTAGCTGCTCGAGGACAAGAAAAAATAAATTTTTGACAAGAGAACCAAGCCCGATGATTTCCATATAGGTGATGTGGTGTTGTAGTGGGATGCACCCCACGAGGAGAAAAGAAAGGATGTAAAATTTGATCACCTATGGAAGGTCTCGTACAATATCTCCACCTTCAAGGGAAAGAATGCTTATGTGTTCGAAGAAATGGAAGGTGGATTGGTATCTGGAGCCCTGGTTAACGGGAGGCTCCTAAAACATTATCTTTTGTAGAAGAAATTAATCCCATTCTCATTTGTAGATACCATTTGTTTTTTTTTAAGAATATATTTCATGTGTGCATGACTCTCTCACAAGATTTAAATCTCGAGGTGAAGGCAGCAATATCCTCAAGAGACGTCATCATTAAGTTTGTTTTTAAGGTAAATTTTGAAGTCACTAGAGAGGTTGGGGTGATCCAATGGATAAGACACATGGCCTACATCATCCGTTGCTACCTCATAGGCAGGATAACATCCCCGATTTGGAGCCATTCTTAGCACCAGTGCTAATATTTTGGAAGAAAATCGAAAAAGGGGAACTTCCCCACCCCAAGCTGATAGGACGACAAGGTAGACAGGCGGAATCAGAAGAGGAAATCCTGCAGACACGTCTAAACCCCACAGATCCTGGAAATCAATGACACAAGTGCATGGGAAAATCAGATCGACGATGGGAGACTTTCACCATAGAAAAGAAGCACTACCTATTTAACCGTGAAGAATCATGAAATTCATACCTCCCTTCAAAACCGTCGATGGTTGCAATACTTTGACACTCATGATCTACGGCGGGGACACGGCTCATAGTGACAACATGTGTGGTGGTTAGCAGGATATATAGTTGTGATGGGATAGTAGGGCTCACACATCTAGATGACCTAGATCTCACAAGGCGTTTAATCCACGGTGGTGGCAGGTTTTGCTCAGCAAAGGTGCATAACGGTTAGCAAAGGAGGCTGATGTGACTTACTCAAGGATCCCTCATCTATCAATGGCTGAAATCTGATGCGGTTCAGATTTGTGGCATGTGTTGTCTTCATCGATGAAAGGTGCAATAAGGATAACCAAGGTAAGGGCCACAAAATCATGCAAGCAGCCAGAGAAAGCAATGGATGATCCTCATGTAGAGGAGATCTAAGACCAAAAGAAATGCCATGCTACTAAAGGTGTTCAAAGGGTAAGGATTATGCATGAATGCAATGCTCAGTTGGAGCACTGGAAAGGTTCAACAAAGAAGGTCATGCCTGAGAAACTAAAACCGTTAGGAAAATATGGGGCATCACCATCAGGATGAGCGAGCATGCATCTTATAATCTGCGTTGCCATTTTGGGTCCAAAGTGGGTGCTGTACCGAAAGGTCGATTTGGGTAAAACATTATGGAAGGTATGCCACCTCAGAAAACTATTAGGATTTGAATGATTATCTAGGATTTGACTCCCAATTTTTGTAACAGAATTGGGCTCTATTTTAGGGTTGGTCCCAGGAGTCACAACATTATAAATAAGGCCTCAATTGATGAGGAAGGGGTTGGAATTTTCATTCAGAAATCATTTTGGTATCGTTTTGTCTCTGTAACTCTCTTGGAAGTATTAATGAGAAATATGCTCCTGCATTTTTTAGATTCATCATGGTGGTTTCATTCAGTCTGTGTTTCCCATTTATCATGTTCGTTTGTATTATTTATGCTAATGTACTCTATATTAGTATACAATGAATTCACTCTCAGCTCAATGCTCTTGTATTAGACGTCGCACTTGTTATTTTGTTTAGGTTAATGCTTTGGAATTCATCTCCTATGCTCCACTGTAGATACTATCCTTTGTTGTTCATTCTACTAAAGGTGGTGCAAGAGATTCACCCTCAGATTGGTGACACTTGTTTCACTGGGATTTTTCCCTTTTTCGCTCCCCACTCTTTCAAGATATTTGACTTTTTGCGCTGCTTGATTTGCCTCAGAATACAAAGGAATTTCCCTTCCTCATTTTTGCTATAATATCCTTGATTGCTTTAGGATTTGAATCCATTTCCCAATGATTCTATTGTATGTATTTTTTTCCATTTTTTAATCTATCAACGCCCTACTACCCATAGAAATCTATCCTTCTATGAGTTGTCCAAATATATATGTGTGTGTGTGTGTGTGTGTGTGTGTGTGTGTGTGTGTGTGTGTGTGTTTCTTTCCTATGTGACAAGAGAGAGCCCTCTCTGACTGTATCGGCTAGAATATAGTCTAAAGTTGGTTGAAATGGTTACCCCTATGAATTCCTGCAGTAGCCACTGGAAATTTACAGGGTGCTAATAGGATTGTAGATCGTACTATGTAATTTTAATATTGTATGCTTTTGTGATGCTATTTTTGTAGGTAAACTATGGAGATCTAGTATTCTAGAAGGCTGGTACATTACATTGTGTGACAGGTGAAATATCCATTCCAAGCATCTATCAATATTAGGGGAAGTGCGTCTCATTGTTGTAACTCATTTGTTCTAGTTGTAAGGGATTTAGGCTAGGGAAACATCTCTCCGCAGAAGGTGAGAATTTCCAACAACAGTAGTTGGACCTAGGAAAACTCCCCCTGAACTAACTCAGTCATGGGATTGGGAATAGAGGACCCAAGCTGCTGAAGCAAGATTCAGGGTATGGCAGTTGGCACCATCTGCCAAACCATAGCAATAATCCATATACAAAGTGAAAACATGACAGGGAATAAGAATCCATGGATATGAAAAGATTCAAAACCACACCAAAAGTTAACTATACATAAATGTACAAGGTACCAATACGAAATTTCTTAAGCATGGTACATTTTCATGTAATGCCCATTGCGAGGATTCCCGGAAGGTAAACCATCGTAATCCACTAGCTCATAGGCCCCTTTCTCTAATACTTTACTTATGAAATAGGGACCATACCACATCGATTGAATTTTTCTTTTTCCCAATTTGTCATGTTTACGATCATATGCCATAACAAGATATCCTTCATTAAACACATGAGCTTGAAATGAATTATCATATTTATGCATGGATACACTTCTTATGTGACTTGTTATCTAGAGAAACCTCTCATCGTGTTTCATCAAGGTTTTTGAGATAAATAAAACATTCTTCCTTGGCAGACGTGTTTGGGAAAAGTTCAACAACTAGTCTCAAGGATGGGATCTCACATTCAATAGGTAAAATATCTTCTAGTGGATTTACTAATTGGAAAGGCGTGAATCCAATCGTTGTTTTTATAGATTTCATGTATTCCAATATCATTGAAACAGATTCAAGTGCCAATTTGGCTTATGTTATCCCACCATCCTATGAAGCATGGTTTTTAAAACCTTGTTAATGGCTTCAACCTAGCCATTAGTTTGTGGATAATAAGGAGTTGAATTTTTATGGAGAAAATCCAACTTAAAATGTAGCTCGGTCATCATTTTATTATGGAAATGATATCCATGATCAGTAACTATGGCCCGAGGAATCCCAAACGTAGCAATAACGTGATTAAATAGGAAGAGGGAAACATTATTACCATATTCTATATATATAGGAATCACCTTAGCCCATTTCATGAATTAATCCACAGCTACAATGAGATGACCCTACCCTCGAGCTGAGGTAGGATTACAATGCATAAAATCTATCCCCCATTTGGTGAAAGGGCCAATGATAATGAAAGTGTGTAAAGGAGTTGGTTGGGTATTCTTTTTAGGATTAAACATTTGACAGGGTGGACATTTCTTAACTTCCTCATCAAAATATTTGAAGATCAAAGGATAGAAATAGACAACGTGAAGGATTTTTTGGGTTATAGCCATCCATGAAAGATAATCGCCACATGCTCTGGAGTGCCAATCATTCAAAACTTATTTAGGCTCTTCGTGGGTCAAGCATCATTGTAATATAGAGTCAATACCACATCAAAATAGGGTGTCATTTATAACAAGATAGTATTTTGTGTGATGTCAGATACGACAACGATCATTTCAAGACAGATCAAGCTGAAAGCATTGATTTTGGAGATATACAATGAGATCTCCATACTAGGGATTAGTCGTACTAATAAGGAACAAAAAATCATTTGGAAGTGAGTCAATAGGCTCAGTTTCCATAGTATCACGGGGAAGGTCACACAATATTTCTGCAAACACCAATAAATTTTTGGAAGTAGATTTCATAAACTCAACGTTAAACTCTTGAAGCATAACAATCTAACAAGAGTATTTTCCCCCAAGTACCTGACAAGTCATAATTTAATACATGGGTTTTAGGCCCACAAGAACAGTAGTCATGCAAAGTAAAATGTAGAGACATAAATGATGAACAACTATGACTGTAGCCAAAGCCATCTTCTCAACATGTGAGTATCATGTTTTGGAATTTAATAGAATCTTACTCAGATAATATATCACATGTTCCTGACCATTTTTATCTTCCTACACTAAGACCATACCAATGGTAGTAGTGGAAGTTGAGAGATATAGCATATAGTATTTCAAATAATAAGGAGGATGCAACATAGGTGAATGTGTAATTTCATGTTTTAGATTATTGAAATATTGTTGAGCTATAGAATCCTACATGAACAGAGTGTTATTTTTCAACAATCACAATATTAGATACATGTGATTGTTGAAAAAGGAACAATATTAGATACCCATTCAATCAATGGCATGGGGTAGATAAAACCAACCTTCAAAATATTTTTAACTTCGGCTTTGATAGATGCAACTTTTCGAGGGTGGACTCGACAGAGTTTCTACCTAACAGGTTTTACAGTTGGATAAGTCTTCATCTCATGGAAGATAATCAATGGATCAATACCAATAATTTCCTCAGAGCTCTAGGAAAAAACATCTCAATTTTTTTTGAACAGTTCTGGCCTATGTGAACATTTCAACAACTCTGGCTTTCACCGATATGTCGATGAGGATGGTCTGAGTAACATTACATAGGTTCTCTTCAGAATCAACACCTTGCAAGAGAACATCTGGCTGAGGATTTTTCAAAGATATCAGAATTAATGAATGACACAAAATCATGCTCTACCAAATTGGAATTAGGAAGGAAATAGGATCTATGATGATGATATTCCCATGGAGATTCATCGAAACTCATCATTTCCATCATGGACTTGTCTAAAGGAAAAGTATACAAAAGATAGTCAAGAAAAGGGGGAGGAGAATATAACCAAAACGGTAGACTATAAGGATATGATGATACTAAATTATGGTCATCGATATATGCATGAAAAGTGGATTGAATGGAATCATATAGGTCTTAAGGAGGACTCATAGAAGGTGCATCAACAATTGCTTTACCTTTCGACTTGTCATTGGTGGTGGAGGATATCATATTCACCGAGGGAACTTGAGATGTAGGGGGGGAACAATTAGATGGAAAGAATCCCATAAGGAAAGAGTCTTTAATAAGTCTGATCCTGCCATTATGATATGGAGGGGGTTACTTCCCCAACAAAGGAACATTGTTCGCTGCGATGGGAGTGACATTCGGGGAGAAAAAATCAAGCTGATCGATAGTCACAATATTTCCTTGGTGGGGAAATTGGAGAAAATGAAATATCAATGAGGCAATTGCTGTCATGGAATATAACCAATTCCTTCCCAATAAAAGGTTGTAATATAAAGTTTCTTCGACCACCTATACCTGAATAGAGATGGTTTTTTCCCCTAGTTCAACAGATAAAGCCGGTAATAAGTCGTAGGGTTGAAAAAATAATCCGTTAAAATATTTTAACGTGGTTGGTGAATGGTTAAATTCAGGAGAACCAATGGCTCTCAAACAATACATAGATATCACAGAGGTGGAGGATCCTTCATGTTTAAATATTGTAACTTCGAAGATATTCTAAATGTATTTTATTGTTGTAATCTATCAGAGATGTTTTATTCTTCCGTCGAGAAGTTATTATTGTATTTGATCATCATAGAGTTATGATGTAAAACCTCTGTTGTAAGTTAGGTCAATAGAACCCTCTAGAAAGTAATATTATATTGTTTTGTGTCTTCCTAGGTAAGTCGGCCTAGTAATTTTGTTGGCACTGACCTAGTTAGGGAAAAATTCAAGTGAAAGATAAAGTATAATAGAAGTGGTGTTCTCCTCATTTGGACACACACAGTCACTTGTGTATTGTGCATAGGAGAGAGAGAGAGAGAGAGAGAGAGAGAGAGAGAGATATGAAAGGAGAAGAAGAACATGTTTTATTTTTTGTCTTTGTACTCTTGATACATCTATATAGAGAAAGTTTTGCTAGGGTTTCTTCCCCTAGAGGGTTTCCCAAGATAAATCAGTGTCTATGTTGTGATTGTGTTTCTTTCAGTGATCCTGTATAATCTATTGTTATGAAATTGAATTGAATACTAATGATATATATCTTAGCATATGGAATATTAACATGGTATCAGATCTATCCTGAATAGGACAACTTTTATAAGCTGAAACTCTCTCTCTCTTCTCCCTCCGGCAAGAAATTAGGGTTTTTGTCAAAGTTGGAATTTTGGATATATGATTGAATAAAAAGTTGTACCTCCCTAGAACACATCTATTGAGTCCTAGATCAAATTTTTTGAGTGTATATATCTCCAGGAAAGTCATCCCCTAGTTTGAATTTGTACTAGAAAAGTGCAAAAAACCAGAAAACTGCAAAAACTGCACATTAGAAGTTCGCAAGTCAATTTTGAGAGGTGAAGATTTGGAATCTCTAGAAACCAAGTGTACCGATCAATTAACCTTAGGTAAGTGCATCTCCTGGAAAGGTCAGTTTCTCATTTTGAGAAATTTCATTTTTTGGTGACCTCATGGATAAGATGGCCCCAAGCACTAAGCTTGTGGATAAGCTAGAAGGCATATATCATTTTTTAGCATGGGAATATAGGATTATCCTCATTCTTAGAGAGAATGATCGTTTCAAATACATCAAGAAAAAATTTGTAAAACCTAAATAGTATGAAGCTAAGGAGAAGCACAAGAAGGACCTGATTAGGGAAATGAGGATCATTGCTGATTTTATAAAATACTACTTGATTCCTCAAGTGTCATCTAAAGAGACCCTGAAGGGTATGTATTGTTATGGAGAGAAACTTTCTATGGCTTGGGGGTACCACAATAGACAATATGACACCAGAAATCAATCCTTTCCAATATGCAAGAGTAGTAAAATCATCTAACACTAAGGGATATAGAATCGTACCTTATTTCAGATGGTTGAAGTAGGTCCCCATTGAGCTTCTCCAATCACACTTGTATTCTAAATTCACTCTCAAAAACAACAAAGCAAGCAAGCATGAGATATATATGATGTGTTACACCTACTCTAGCATATATAATGAATCATGTATAGGAAAGTAAATACATCCATGGATTCAATATTCATATTTAAAATGCACATGTATTGGACAGCAAAAGATATTTCTATTAATAAAACAGAGATACAATAGTGACAAACTCTGTCGGCACTTTTGCAAACGGGAGAAACTGATTCCTCCACCTGGTCCTCCAACACTTCAATCCACCATCTCTCGATAGCAAGCTCACAAAGAAAAGGAAAGATTGGGAAGAACAATATGTGCTCCAAAGAGACAAAGGGTTGCAGACTCAAGTGTAAGAAAAATGATGCAACAATGAACTATAGTTTCCTTACTCTTTAATTTCTCCTCCTTCAATGTATCCAAGAGGTTCAAGATATTGCACTCCAAAGAGGTAATGGAGGGTCGAGTATGAGAATTCTCAAGGCATATGGAAGGCCAAGAGACAAGATATTCGGACTCATATGAGGAAAACTCCAAAAATATTTTTCTTTATGCAAACATCTTGATGTACGTGAGTTTGAGGTAAAAATTTGTGTATACACGCGAGTATGGCTTTAAAAATCGTGTATAGGTATAAACATGTGATGTTTGGGGACAATCTTGGAACATCAAAGTATAACATAGGTGGATGGGGTACAAAGAGTCTGCATAGGGACAGGGAATGCTACAAATATGTGATCAACCAAGTGTCGTAAAATCAACTATAACATATGCCCCCTAATGTGTGAGGTTAGAGGGGTAACATGATGGCCAAAATACATTATATAATCCATCCTAGAAGTGGAGTAATGAAGACCCAGGTGGAAGAACAGGCCACTCATCAGTACAATACAATGATCAATCTCTACATGTGATTGCAAATACATATAGCAGTCCCAGATACATAATATTGCAATGGCCATGAATAGTCATGATATGAAAAATGTCATGTGTGGTCATTGCCACATACAATATACAATGAATCAAGATATCCATAATGGATGAAGATATCTGATATACATTGGAATCTTATCACGAGAGTTGAAATCTCATGAATACTGACACGATCAAGGAGGCAACATATATGGAATGCCACCAAGCTGGAAGGTCTTCTACACAAACTGCTACGAGTACATTTCCTACTATGTGAATATGTGTTTCGAGGTCAAACATAGTAGTCCATCGTCTGATTATCAGTCATTGATGTATGCCATTAACAAACGCAAGATAACTCACCGATAATGAAAATGGGAATCAAGGTACATAGTGTAAACTAACAAGTGTGAATAGATGTTTTGAGATCAAACACTTGAAAGAATCCATCGATAAGGCAACATTGATGTATTCCTAAAACTGTCAATGGTGAGAGAACCTACCACTAATGACTATAAGTCTCAAGGAACTCAAAGGACTCTAGACTCCTATTCCAGAATAAATGATTTGAAGTCGATGAAATGGAATCCACTGGAAGGAGGGAATTAAGGCATCCCCCATCAACCAACACAAGGTACTCAACAATGATATATAATGTGGAAGAACTCAATGAAAAAGATGTGCACGAACAAGTAACAGTATCGGGAATGACCGACATGAAAAGTCAAGATAACTAAGGAACGATCGACTCAGGCTTGAACTTCCTTCAAACAAGATAATAAGGCAAGTGGTGACTGAAGGTAGGCATCATGTACTTGATATGAAAACTAGGACATCTCTGTGACATAGGAGGAATCAACAAAGGCTCCATGGGTACTGGAAGCATAACCAGTCGGTGGAGATAAACTCAGAGTAATGAGTAAAACTCCTAAAGTCAAACTAATGACCCAACCAATGGATGTGATATATAGTGCTCTGTTTGAAGGAGACACGACTCAACTGCTGCCAAAGATAATATCATTTCCAATCCAAATTTTTATGTTTTTTATTTTTTTGGACTTTTTCAAATATTTTGAAAAGCTTGAAAAAAGAATAAAAGTTATTTATATTACATAGCTAGGAGGTGACAAGTGTTAGGGGCAAGCAAACTAGTTCCAAGCAGTGGAACATACCTATGCTCAATGCGAGGAAGTATGTGCAAGATAGTGACACTCGAGGTAAGGTCTCCTCTTGGTAAAGGGGTGATCAAGCTGCAAAGGATACGTAAAAGGATCTGCTTGGCTAGACATGAGACAAGCTCATGCTACATGGCTTATAGCTATGAAGTAGGGAGACGACATAAAGCTCAATAAGGAAAGAAAAAATCATGAAATGCAATTACAACTTGATATATACAAGGGAGTCCTTGGGGAAAAGGAAACATAAATTTCAAGAGGGGTATGAAGCTCTTGCTCAAGGACATGGCAGGACTAAAAAGGGACTCCCCAAACCTAAACGAGAAATATCAGCATAGGCACCAAATGCAAAATAGGATATAACTAGGGCACCCATGCATAGGAAGGCTCTACCATTCACACAATATCACTTCTAATAGCAGAATAAAGGTTCCGTGACATTATGGAATGGGTTCATACCTAAGGATAAGATGAAATGGTCATAAGGCCATGCAAAATGCAAGTGAATGTGAAATCCTAACCTATATGCCAGTTCATACATTATACATGTGATAAGCATGAATGGATCAAACACTCGATCAAAACACGGTCAAATAGGGACAATACTGTTAGAATAATCAACCCATAGTTTACCCACTTAGACATTAATTCATTTATTTTTGTCTTATTTTCCTAGTTCATGTGTCCCACCTTGTGCAAGTTGCTAATTGCCTATCCATAGAGGTCAAACTTGCCATATATAACTCATGTAGTGCTTGGGAAAGCCTTAGGAATCAAATCTACCTTATTCCTGGCCTCCTAGGTGCCTATCTACTTTTTCTGCTTTATTGCCTGCTTTTTCAGTGTTTTAAGGCACATGGGAAAGCTAGACTAGGTGAGGTGAACTTGTTTTTTGTCCTACACATCCTCCTCTCTTTTATCCATGAAAAATCATGTATGGGCTTCCATTCCACCACTCTTTAGCTTTCCTATGCCTTTTTTCCAATTCGTGAGCTCCATGACAGATTTGGGATCCAGCTTTTACACCTATGGGGGATTTGCTTATTTTTGGTAAGCCTGCTTTATGCTAGATTTGGATGCTTCCTCATGCATTCAATTTCTTCATGTATTCTATTTATTCAGAAGCCTATGATATTACAGGGTTGGCTATTGTACACTCAGTTAATATAATTTTTTGTTACAGTTCCATATTCAGTCTCTCTTGTTAGCAATTTTGCATGATCAATTGATAATTGTTGTGGGTAAAATTAATCTATTGCTGGCCTGAATTTCTACATGGTATCAGAGCCATTGTAGGTTGTTACTCTCCTTCAAAAAAAAATTTGCAGGTTCTACATCAAGACTGGGAGCCTTCTACTGACAGCCGGGACAGTTTTTCTATAGCTATGGATTCACAGAAAACTATCTTAACTCCCTTCAACTATTTTGAATGGAAAGAAAAGATGGAGATCTTGTTGAGAGTGACAGGTCTCTACAGGGTGACTATGGCTACAGAAGCAGAGCCCAATGCTACTGCAGAGAAGATCAAATGGCACAATCGGAGAGATGAGGCCTATGGCCTCCTATGTCTCAGTATTTCCCGAGACCTCCTTTTCCATCTCGATGGATTAACTTCACCGGATCAAGTATGGGAGAATATTTCTGATATTTTTGGAAAGAAAGATGAGATGAGGGGACATCAGATAAAAAATGAGCTGATTTCTCTGAGTCCCAGTAGCTTTGAATCCCTGCAGCTATATTTCTCCAAGTTCAAAGCACTAGTTTTGCAGCTGAAGCAGTGTGGTATCGAAAAGAAAGATGATCAGCTCGTATTGGCCATCCTATTGAAGCTAGGACCTGACTACTCAGTCTTTGTTTCGACCTTCTATGCCACAAAACAGACAGCTCGAACCTGGAAGATGCCTAGCCTTGCGGATTTCATGGAATCTCTCACACAAGAACAAGACAAGCTGGTGATGATGGGCACCATCAAACCATCCAAAGATCAATCTTTGATTGGTGGAGATTCGAGGGTGGATTCAAAAATAAAAAAGAAAGCTAAAAAGCCACCTGAGCAAAATAGAGACAAGAAATAGTCTCCAGAGGATCAACAAGGTCCCAAGAAAAATACCCAAAAGAAGAAAAACAAAGGTGAAATGAACAAGTGCTCATACTGTTCGAAGGGCAATCACACTGAAAGCTCTTGTATGAAAAAGCAGATTGATATGTTGACCCAAATCCTGGAGAAGAATGGCATCTCCCTTCCAGAAAGCTCAAAGAAGAGAGAAGGAGGATCAAGTTTAGATGACAGAGAGAGAGTTCATGCATTGGTTGCTGGCACATCAAGATCACCCAGTTTTATCATAGATTCTGGAGCTTCAAGACACATGGTTTCGACTAAGGAGGCCTTCTCCTCACTGGATATGTCGAAAGGACCATCTATTGTACTGGGAGATGACTCTCTCACTGAAATTAAAGGCAAAGGAAGGATAGATCTTGATCATGGTAAGTTCAGCAATGTGCTATATGTCCCCGGTCTCACCTCCAACCTCCTGTCAGTGTACCAGATGACCCACACTGGGTCTCCTAAGAAGGTCATATTCTCCCTTGATGAAGTTGAGATCATAGAGATTTCAACTGGTAGAGTCATTGCAAAAGGAGTTGGGAATCATGCTCAAAAGGTATACAAGT
>LPNX010191263.1:168080-239836 GCA_001517045.1 Pseudotsuga menziesii | reverse complement strand
TATAATTTTGTGTTACAGCTCCATATTCAGTCTCTCTTGTTAGCAATTTTGCATGATCAATTGATAATTGTTGTGGGTAAAATTAATCTATTGCTGGCCTGTATTTCTACAAATACAACACAAAATTAGGCCAATGGGTCCAAAAACAACAAAAAATGGTCCAAACTATAGGAAAATGGGTAAAAATTCCAAAAATAATTCTATAAAATAGTGAAACAAATATTTTTTCCATACCATTTGGAAATTTACCCAACATAGTGCTTTTATACCAAAAACTTGAGAAGTTGATCCTGAGAGTATCAGTCCATGGAATCACACACCGTATAGTTCAGGTAGATCATCATGCTATTCTCTTTCATTTTCATCATTTTATTTTTAGTTTTCATGGTCAATTTTTTACTGTGGGCCATCCCAAAATAGGGGGTTTCGGCCCATACAGAAAATAATTGTTTTTATGCATATAGGGCTCAAAATATGCAGAAAAAATCGTGATAGCCACGTATGTATGTGGTTGTTTTGAAAACAACTACGTATAGGGTCGCAAATACAAATTCAATGAAAAAAACTAATGTAACTTGGAAATTCTTGTGCAGGATGGTCCTAGAGTGGAGAGAATGTGAGCATGAAAATGTTGATAGGGATGTGCAAGTTGACTTAATGGCCCAACAAGATTTGAGGGCTTGTCGTTTATATAAGTTCTGGTGCCTTGGTAGCTTGAGGGAAAACCCAAGGCTACTCCAAATTCTAGTAGACTATTGGGATCTTGACTCGGAGACATTCTAGCTGGACGAGATGCCCCTCAGCCTCGAGGTTGAGGATATCTATTTCATTACAGGATTGTCCCACATAGGGGAAGTAGTGAACTTATGAGATCATGGGATAGGAGGGGGCCTCACCATAGAAGAATACATTGTTGTATATTGCCTCCCGAATATGGAAAAGGTTGGGAGCCAAATCCCAATGGGATCGATCTAGAACCTAGGGATAAAGGCCATACTGTTGGCACTAGGTAGGATATCAGGGTTAGAATCCCTCCACCAGGATTCTAGGTCATTGATGTTCTATGTGGTGGAGTGTATGCGTCCTACCATTTACGATTAGAGTAGCTCACTGCTGAGCAACATGAAGCAACAACTCACAAACTGCAAGATGGGAAGGGTGAAGAAATTTGGCTTCGATAGCATCTTGAGTGCTTTCATTTTTGAGTGTGTGTCAAGGATAATCCCAAGAGTTGATATTTCCAATCACGGTGCTCGGGATCTAGATTAGCTACTCTGGGAAAATGTCATGCATATACTAGGAGGGGGGCAAGTAACCAACCTCTACCTAGGAGACTTATTCCTCTGGTGGCACAGGAAAATCATTGCCATAGATGACTACCCCTATGAGGGGATAGACTTCTATGGAGATCCTGATATGCCCATTCCACCAGGATCTGCATACAGGAAGACAAGTAATGATATCGACCCAAACTTGTCTTTTGAATTATTCATTTTTTTGTGTGTTTTTTGATATATGAAATAAAAAAGACATGTTTTTGGTGTGGTGACATATAGTGATACTTGGTCATATACATGCAAATGTGGGTCCTAGACATCCAAATGGTTTCCTTCATCATCAAAAGAGGGGAAGAGGTGACGAGATCATGGGTGTGGATGTGGAGCGTATGCTCCAAAGCATTCAAACAAACTTTGTTCGATTGACACATAGAGTTCCCATGGCGCAAGTTGAGGAATTTCTCAAGGCCATGTGGCACTAGGTGGTGGGTGTGCCATGCACATGGGTGCACTTATTCCATCAGCTAGCTAGAGTCGTAGTGTGCTATCATGATCAGCACCCTCCCCCCCAGGGTTAGAGTCCCGGGTGTATTTTTTTTGTATGACTGTGTAGTATATTTTGGTGGCTCGGAAGCCCCATTTTTGTATATGACATTATGTATTATGACACCACATTTTGGACTTATATTTTAATGAAAAATACTTATGATGATCGGTTATTTTATTTACATGTGTAAATGTGTTTGTGAATGCTTTATCGTCTGTGAAACAAATGCCAATCTAGTACATAATTTGGATGTGAATCAACAACTTGATTAAAATATTTTTTAATATGAATGTATGTTATGTTCTCAAATTTCCATTCTAGCAACCTTACATGCAAGAATATTCGTAAACAAAGTTAGATGCCTAACATGATACAAGATGTGATACCACTAACTATGAATCAAGACGTACCTTAAGAGAGTGAATACCATGTGAAATGGTATCACGCAATAACTCAATCATGGAACTATACTCAGCAATATTGTTAGATGAAGGATGTAGACAAACACCTCCTGAAGACAACACTTGACCTGTAGGAGTATAAATCACCCAAGCAGCCAAAGCTAAGTTTTGAGTGTGGTGGTTAGCACCATCAGTGAATCCTACATAAACCAAAGACTCCGTCGACATCTGCCACAACAAATGGAAGCAAGTCAATGAACTCAATCACCACAAGAAGAACATAGCTAAGCTATGCAAATGTACAATAATGTATAGTAAATTAGCCTTGGCTAAGAATAATGCATAGTAATTTTTAAGATATAGCCCATTTCTAGGCTCCGCCAAGGATGTCCCTTCATAATCGACTAACTCACAGGCACCTTTCTCTAATACCCACTTGACCACATAAGGACCATGCCACATAGGGTTAAAATTTCGTTCTCCCAAGGGTTCCTTATCTTGGTCCCATAAAAGAACCAAGTCACCTTCACTAAACCTCCTAGGATAGACAGACTTATCGTAATGGACCTTAACGTGACACTTATTAATATCAAGTGCCACTAAAGCATCTCGACGCTGCTCATCAAGTTGCTCCAAGTGGACCAGATGCTTTTCCAATGTAGGAGTATCTGGTAAAATCTCCACGACTAGTTTCAAAGAAAGGATTTTGCACTCAACCAGTAAGATCAAATCCAACCCATGCACAAGCTGATATGGAGAAAAAAAGGTGGCAGTCTTGACCGCGGTTTGATAATCCCACAAAGCAGGATATAACATGATATGCCAATTGGTCTTGATTTGTGCAATGGTTCATTGGATAATGGACTTAAGTGACTATTTCACTGCTTGAACCTGTCCATTCGCTTGAGGATAGTAAGAAAAGGAATACTCTTGCTTATACCCTAACTTCAAAGACAACTCAGCCATCATCTTGTTGTTATTTTTTCATCATTCAAGCTAGCATTATTATCTTAGGATATTTTCACTGAGAGAATAACAAGCACAACAGTAAAACATAAGCACATCACAAGATACAAGAGACACAAAGATTTTTCCTCAGGGAAACCATAAAGGAGAAAACCCCGCAACTTCCTCAGAGATATAATTAGCACAAATGGTAAGACCCCAAAACAGTAAGATGCACTCCTGACAGCAGCAACCTCTCTCTCTCATATTGAGAGAGCTTCTCCTCTCTCACTCATGTGCCCTCATAAGTGAGTGTGAGTGTTGCAAGTGATAAATAGAGAGGATCTCACTCTCTATTTATATTCTTCTGTTCACTTGGAACCCAATCCATCATGTCGGCCTCACTTAACAATTAATTACTAGAGCTGGCATCTCTAGGAGTGTTTAATAACCCCAGTGCCCCACCACTTGTGGGGACTTTGCCTCCTTCGACCAATAGGAGGGTAACACAATGGTGGGGACTATTTCCCCGACTTATAATGACTCACCTAGGGTTGAATTCACTAGGATAGTCTAATAACCCAAGGGCCCCACAACTGAGGGGAATTTAACCCTTGACCAATAGGAGGGTTACCCACAATGACTTGGACATGAATTTCTCATTATAGAAACTTCCCTATCGAAACATTGGGGTATGACATGACTCAATTACATTACAATACACCCCGAAATAAACATCGGATTGCAATACATAAGAAATATGGATGAATACATTCTGAAGTTATAATTACATCAACACTCCCTCTTAACTAGGAAGGTATTCTCTCGACACAATTTATCAGCACAAGTCTTCTTCTTTGTATCATCTGGGTCATCGTCAAGTCCTCGTCATCTTGAAGTCATCTTCATCTTTAGTCATCTTTCATCTGGATCTGGATCATCTCTTGATCTAGATCATCGTCATTAGATCATACTCGATCTGGAACATCATCACTGGATCATACTCGATCTGGAACATCATCACTGGATCATACTCGATATGGAACATCGTTACTCAATCTGGATCATCTCTCGATCTAGATCATCACTAGATATCATCACTGGATCTGGATCATCACTCGATCTGGATCATCACTACTGGATCTGGATCATCACTCGATCTGGATCATCATCACTGAATCTAGATCATCACTTGATCTAGATCATCATCACTGCTGGATTTAGATCATCACTCGATCTGGATCTATCGAAGTCATCATAACTGGATCTGGATCATAGCTCGATCTGGATCTCACCTGGTAATCATCATGTGTGTGTTATCTCATCATAGGAATTTATACAGAGCCAGCCTTCTTTCATGTTGGGTGTATGCCTACCTCCTCGTAGGTCTTTGGTAGCCCTTATATCTGACCTACTCATCAGAATGGCCAGCACTCACATCTTGACATGGGAGGAACCTAATCCTTTAGCCATGAACAGACTGGCTCTGCCCTTACATCTGACCTGCTTGTCAGAATGGCGGTATCCCTTACATATGTCCTACTTGACAGAATGGCCAACACTCACATCTGACATGGAAGGAACTAAATCCTTTAGCCATGAACAGAATGGATCTGCCCTTACATCTGACCTGCTCGTCAGAATGGTGGTAGCCCTTACATCTGTCCTACTTGACAAAATGGCCAGCACTCACATCTGACCTCCTCGTCAGAATGGCTCTGCACTTACATATGACCTTATCATCATAATGGTGGTAGCCCTTACATCTGTCCTACTCGACAGAATGGCCAACACTCACATCTGACCTCCTCGTCAGAATGGCTCTGCACTTACATTTGACCTGCTCGTCAGAATGGCGGTAACCCTTACATCTGTCCTACTCTACAGAATGGAAAGCACTCACATCTGACATGGAAGGAACTAAATCCTTTAGCCATGAATAGAATGGCTCTGCCCTTACATCTAACCTACTCATCAAAATGGCAGTAGCCCTTACATCTATCCTACTCGACAGAATGGCCAGCACTCACATCTGATATGGAAGGAACTAAATCTTTTAGCCATGAAAAGAATGGCTCTGGCCTTACATCTGACCTAGTGGTCAAAATGACGATAGCCCTTACATATTTCCTACTTGACAGAATGGCCAGCACTCACATCTGACATAGAAGGAACTAAATCCTTTAGCCATGAACAGAATGGCTCTGCCCTTACATCTGACCTACTCGTCAGAATGGCGGTAGCCCTTACATCTGTCCTACTCGACAGAATGGCTAGCTCTCACATCTGCCATGGGAGGAACTTAATCCTTTAGCCATGATAGAATGGCTTAGCCCTTACATCTAACCATGGAAGGAACCAATCCTCTCACCATGTCAGAATGGCTATGGGACTCATCACTTTCCCTTGGAGGAAACCTCGATCTGGAGAACACCAAGCCTCTCCCTGAAGTACTCTAACTTCAGGCTAGCCAATGGCTTCATCAATACATCATCTATCTATTCCTCCATCGTAACATATTGGAGCTTCACTACTCCTCTCTGCACCATATCCCTGATATAGTGATACTTGATCTCGATATGCTTCGACTTGTCATGGAACACTGGATTCTCTGACAACTTTACGCAACTCTGGTTGTCACAATGTATACAAGTAGCATCCAACTAGAGATCAAATATATCAGACAGTATATTTCACAGCCATACTACCTCACAACTAGCTGAACAAGCTGTGACATACTCTGCTTCAGCTGTACTCAGTGTCACACAGGATTGCTTCCTGCTAAACCAAGAGATCACACCTGATCCCATACTGAAGCAACACTCTAAAGTGTTCTTCCTATCGATGGCACTGCCTTCCCAATCTGAATCAACATAACCCTCCAGGTTAATCTTTTGATTCACATTGTACTTGAGCCCATAATCAACTGTACCCCTCCTTTCTTTGCAACCATCAGGTGAACATGTCTCAATGTGTTCACAACAAATCAAATATTTGGTCTTAGGTACATCAAGGACCCAATCATCTGACGATATATCGTAGCATCAACCATCTCTGATGAAGCATCACTCAATAAATTCATGTTTGATGCCATAGGTGTGGTCATGCAATCCATCATCCTGAACCTATTCAGGATCTCTACTGCATACTTCCCTTGTCCACACCTCCATGCCTAGAAAATAATGCATCGACACATAACAGGAGCATCATTGGTCTTCCACCTTCAACCTTGAAGCAAAGTTTGGAATCCACTTTACTCTCAGTAAAGCCTAGAATCATCAGTAATCTTCCCATCCTGTCGTACCATGTCGAACCTCAAGATATTCTGTAGTCACTCCCTCTAAAGCGAAGCATCATACTCCCTCTGTCTTCTGTGCTCTATGCATTGAAAACATTCTGTACCGGAGTGGCAAGTAGCTTCCTATGCTACTAGTATTCTATGTATCGATCTAGTGTATAGAATTTCATCTTCAACCTTGTAGCAAAGGTTGAGATCTTCATCAATCTCATCATGTATGTTTTTTAGTTCTCACTAGCTGCGAATGTCTCTTCGTAGTCTATGCCTTCTTTTCATGAGAAGCCTCGTGCTACGAATCTTGCTTTGTATCCCATGATGTTTCCATCTACTGGATGATGGAACTATGAACTTCTCTTCAGGTCTCGATACTGCATCCTAGACATCATTCTTCTTGAATTGTTCTTCTTGGTTACTTCTTCATAGCTGGAATATTCTACATCAATGATGTCGCTGCATTCATCATATTATTCTTCATCTTGAACTGTCGTCACTTGCTCTTTGGAACAAGTTTCATCCTTCTTTGCTTGCAAGCGATTATGTATGCGATCTTTCCTACAAGTCAAATGAATTTGTATGGTTAGAAAATTTCATAAGGAATATTCATACTGGAAAATACTTATGCATAAATATATGATCATGCAATTACTTTAGCCAATACAACATTCATCCATATCTCACGAAACGTTTCTAGATGCCTTCCATCTCTACCAAGACAACATTGAGATTGTGCACTAATCCAATATGTCAGCAAAGAGGTTTCATTCTAGATAAGTAGCAATGGAGAGTTGGATAGCACCATGAGCTACTTACCCATCACATGCATATTAGTAGTATACTTTCGTTAATGTAAACATCCTATTATGCATAATACAATAACTGAATATAAATAAATGCATAACAAAACAATATCATGAAATGACAATTGAATACTTATCTTTATTTGTTTCGTGGGTAGACTCCTTCTTGAGCCTTCAGCTTCATCGTCTTCTTCATTCATGATAGCATTGTTTCTTATCCAAATGCTAAGGTGGATAAGAATTTCTTCAAGAGTTGAGATCTTCATATTCCTCATCACTTGAGGGATCTTCTTTGGATGATGAGAGCTTGATCTTCAGTTGCTTCCATATTCTCTTCTCTTCTTATGGGCAGAGCTTCTTCTTCTTTCGGGAGTCTGCTGAAAATAATTACTTCTTTCTGGCACACATTCTTTGAATGAATGAATCCCATGATCTTGGGAGACCATTCAAGGTGGCTATCACCACTTCTGTATTATTCTCTTCTTCTTTTACCGCTTCAAGTTGTTCTTGATTTGAGAGACTCTTTTGATTGCATGGTCTCTGCATTCTGGATATTCACATTCTTCAACTGGTTTCTTAAGGTCATATTTTGATCTATGTTCTTTCCTTCAAATATCTTGGTTAAGGAATCAAAACATCTTTGGTGTCTTTAAGGAAGACACTTGTAGTACAAGTTGGTGCATGACTGAATCAACCATGATCTTCTTGGCCTTGACCAAGTTCTTCTTGTGAAAGGCTTCTAACCTCATCTCCCTCTGAAACTGGAACCTCTATACTCATATAGGTGTCCAATCCATTTTCTTCAAAGAGATCATATACTTCCAGGCTTGGAAGTTGTCAACTTCCCAAATCTTGTCATCAAGCTGATGTGATAGATCACTTTGAAATGAGAACCTCAAATGAAAATAGCAAAGGATTAGATCTTACCGATTTGAGGTGTCCGTCTTGGTTCAGGAGCTGGCTGATCTAGGGTTTGTCACAGAAACCCTAATTTTCAAATATTGGAATATTTCAGATCTGATTGGATAGACAGATCTAATAACCCTAGTGCCCCACCACTTGTGGGTACTTTGCCTCCTCCAACCAATAGGAGGGTAACACAATGGTGGGGACTATTTCCCCGACTTACAATGACTCACCTAGGTTTGACTTCACTAGGATAGTGTAATAACCCAAGGGCCCCACAACTGAGGGGAGTTTAACCCTTGACCAATAGGAGGGTTACCCACAATGACTTGACATGACTTTCTCATTATAGAAACTTCCTGATTGGAACATCAAGGTATGACATGACTCAATTACATTACAATACATCCCAAAATAAACATTGGGTTACAATACATAAGAAATACGGATGAATACATTCCGAAGTTACAATTACATCAACACTTGTTCTGAAAGTGCCTGCCATGGTTAGTGACAAGATCCTTCGGGATACTGAACAGGGTGATAATATGATTGAATATGAAATGTGGGTTTGTCTCACTGTTGAATTTAATAGTGGGCATAGCCTTTGCCCCTTTCATGAAATAGTCAACAACCACTATGATGTGATGGTTCCCCCCAGCCGAAACTGGGTTGCAATCCATAAAATTGACCCCCCACTTAGTGAAGGGACTGACGGTGATAATCAGATGCAAAGGGGAAATATGCGAGTGCATGTTCCCTACAAACATCTGGCAAGGGTGGCACTGCTTGACCACATTAACACAATATTTAAAGATGGACAGCCAAAAATATCCCTCTCTCAAATTTTTTTGAGCTATAGAAAGCCAAAATAAATGACCACCACATGCCCCTCCATGGAAATAATTCAGCACAACTTCAGCCTCTTCGTGAGTTAAGCACTGATGCAGAATAGAATCAACCCCATAGTGATACAAAGTGTTATCCATAATGAGTTAATTCTTCGCTACATGACGTAGTCATCGACTCTCATCTTGTGAGGTGAGAAGGAACCTTCAAGGTTTGCAAGTAAACAATAATGTCCCCATACCATGGGTCCATAGTTGAAATGAGAAAAATTTTCTCATCAACGAAAGAGTCCTCATGAACCTCTCCATCATCCAAACTTGAAAAATCAGATATGAGCTCAACAAAAATTAATGACTTCTTCGATTTCACCGAAACAAACTCGAGGTCAAATTCTTACAATATCACAATACATTTATTGTATTTTCCCCCTATCATCCTATTGGTGAGGATGAATTGAAATGGATTAATGTGAGCCAAAAAAATGTTTGGCAAAGAAGAATATAATACCTCAAACGCTGGACCGCATGGACAGTAGCTAAGGATAACTTCTCGACATGGGTATAACGAAGCTCCACATCAATAAGGTTTTAGGTAAGATAATAGTTTACATGCTTATGAAAATCCTCATAATCTTGAACCAAGACCATACCAATTGTCTCTTGAGACATGACCACATATATAAAAAATTCATGACTATAGTTGGGTAGACTAAGCACAGGGGCCGATGCAAAGGTTGTCTTCAAAATATCAAAAGACTCCTGGGATCTCTCATCCCAGATAATGATGTGTCTTTCTTCAACAAACGCATGAATCCTTTAGTCAAATTGGAAAAATTGACCACAAATCTTTGCAAGAAGTTGGCCATACCTTGCAAACATTGAAGATGTCAAATATTACGCGGGGGAGAGAATTGAAGTATTTCCTCAACCTTCAATGGATCGACCCTTATACCCTCCTTGGAAACAATGAACCCTAGTAAGTGACCAACCTTCACGCAAAAGATGCACTTATGAGTATTAAACTGAATTTGATAATGGTGGCATTTTTTGAAAACCAAACACAAGTGATAAGGATAACGTACCCTCATACAAGAGTGAGCAGCTAAGTCATCCAAAAAAACTTCAATTATCTTTTTAAGATCGTGAAAGGTGAAGTTCATATCTCGTTGAAAAGTAGCTATGACATTTTTAAGGACGAAGGGAATCTTTTGATATGGAAAAGTACCCCAAGGGAAAATTAAAGAAGTCTTATGTTGGTCCTTGGGTTTAATCTAGATCTGATTATATCTTGAAAATCCATCCATAAAGGAGAAAACTTCGCTCCTCGCACACTCATCCAAAATATGATCAATAAATGGTGTGGGGAAGTTATCCTTAGGGAAATATTGATTCTAGTCTCTGAAATCGATGCATACATAGATCGTTCCCTACTTCGTATCCACCGGAATGGGATTTGACACCCACTCCATCAAGGAAACGGGATAGATGAATACAACTTTGAGCAAATTCTCTATCTTTGCCTTAATAGTGGGTGCTTTCCTAGGATTCATCGCACGTAAATAATGTCGAATAGGTTTAGCATTTGGATAGGTTTTAATTTCATGTTCAACAATATGAGGGTTAATTCTCAGCATTTCCTCATATGACCAAACAAATACATCTTGAAATTCTTTAAAAATCTTGGTGTATTCTCTAACCTCATCGGGGGAACAATCTGCTCCAATGTACACATTTTCAACCTTTCCAAGAATGCGAGATATATTGATAGGTATAGTTGGTGACAAGTTGGCCATGTTCCCTTCGACATACTTGATAGGAGAGCCTAATGGGACTACATTCCTACCAAATTTCTTCATAAATATTGCCTTATAGTCATCACACCCTATAACATCAAGCTTAGGAAGAAAGTAATATCTATGATGCATCTCTCCCAAGGAAGTTCAATACTTTACATAGCTTCGAGAATAGCATTATCTGATGGAAAAATGTCATCGAAGCAGTTGTGAGAGTGAGATGACACAAATGCCCAAGTAGGAAGTGCACAAGGGTCCTCCTCCTCTATCCACATAGAGGAAGGACTAGAATATACAACAGAATCAAGATTAGCTTGATAAGCCACCAATTGTATAGACAATGACATGTCCATCTTGATAAGTATAGAATCTTCACCCGAAGTACTCGGAGAAGAAAGAGTCCAAGGATCCTCCATATGCAAAGTGTGAAAAGGAATCGAACTCAACGATGTTGAGGCCTTACCAATACTATTATCGATCATAATAATGGGTGCAACACAATTAAAATTTCCCATCAACGAAGGATACATGCCCACCCCAACACTCTTAGTTTCCAGCTGAGAATGATTGATAACTAAGATAGAAGCTCTCGAAGATGCTTTCTAAATAGAATTATCAAAATATATCCTATCGATCGTAACAATATTCTGATCCAAAGGAAAACAAACAACCCGAAATAGGGATTATGTGACCACTTGCATGTTATAAATCCAGTTCCTACCCAGTAAAATATTATAGTTGAGGGGCACATCAAGCACCTCAACCTTTATCACAATAGTATTCCCTCCCAATTTGACCTTAAGGGAAGGAAGTATGTCATGTAGCCGAAAATATATTCTGTCAAATGTAGTCAAAGTGGTTCCCAACTTAGACAATGTAGGAGAACCCAACCCCTTCCAACAGGCCAAATACATCACAGAAGTCACAACGCCTTCATCAATCATTGTGCGCATGATGATGTTGTTTAGACACTCTACATGAACCAAAATGGAAACATAGTAAGGGAATCGAGGATGGAATCCATGATTTTCAAATTTAATCACCGAAGGAGAGCTTCCATCAGCCACCCCAAGAGCAGACAACAAGGACTTCATTTGTGAAGGGAAAGACTGAAGAACATCTAAAGAAGACATTGCACAAGGAGTCTAGACCAAATCCTTGGAAATAGAATAGTTTTGGGTGTCTCAGGTATTAGGATTGTGCCCCAAATGCTTCAAGACTCCCTTAGGAATCTAAGGTGGAGCTTTAGGCTTGTCACTAGGATTTTCAATAAGCAAAGGGATCTCAGGTGGAGCAGGTTCTTTCCCTAGGTCAGGTTGCGACACACGATAGTCTTTAGAAAGCATCACAACATTTTCGACAGCCATCATGTTGATGCAACCATGGCCACTAACGGTGTCCAACGGGTTTGTAGTCCCACTAGAAGCACTACTAGGGTCCATGGTCCTCGAGTTCATATTCTGGTTTTGTAGTAAAGGAATCGTCAACACAGTTGGGCTCTGTGCAATGAAATTCAAGGCGTATTCTATCCGAGGGCACAAGTGAGTGAGGTGATCATCCCCACAAAGCTTGCAAGGAAATTTAACCTTACATTTAGGTTTCTTGTCCCCCCCAGCATTATTGTTGTTCTTGTCATTATTAGCATCTTCATTCCTATTCCCACCCTTTTGGTTGTCTTTACCTTTCTTCATATTACGTCCAGGTTGATGGTTTCCTTTTTGTTCCAACGATTGCACTAAAATTACAAATCCATAGCTTGTCCTAATGTAGGATAGTTAATAGACAACTTATTCATTTGATTTGTAACCGAGTCTACAGTTTTAGCACTTGCGGAGCGAACAATTCCATCGGAATATGGCTTAGGTTTGAACTTAGGGTCAAAATTAGATTTAGGTGCATTCAGTGTGATCTCATACAAGAGCCCATATTGAGCATAAATCAAATCTAATTCCTGATCTTGAAATATAGCTTGTTCCTCATTCTGCAATCCGGATGTGGAAACATCTTTTGCTATATAAGGAAATAAATACTTGAGGAACTACTCCAAAAGGAACTCTGGTGGAATGAAGGCTTTAATTAATCTCTTTCATCTATGCCAGTCTTGAATGTGATCAGAGATATGGGTGGCTTTGTCCTGTCGAAATGTTGACAAGAGTTTAGTACCATCATCGTAACGCATAGGTAACTGAAAGTGTTTGATAAAAGTCATAGCTAAGTCATTAAATATCATATAAGTCCCCCAGGAAACTCTATATACCACTTCATCGCAGGACCCATGAGGGTGCGTTGAAATATCCTTAAACAAACCGAATCATGATTCAATGAGTTTGAAGAGCACCACAGGTGGAAAGTCATGATGTGCTCACCAAGGTCTCCACCAGTCTTACCTTAGAACTTGGGAATGTCTGAATGAAGCTTGGTGGGAACGACCGACCATGTCGGGTCATGAGATATCGAGTCATTAGTCAATCTTGATAAGTCAATTAAATTCAATGTGGCAAGAAAAGGGATCCTAGTTTTAGCCATATGATTCCATCATCCTTGATAAGGATGGTTCATATAGGTCTAATTGTTATAAACACCATGGCCTTAGCCAGTGGGATAATAACCTCCTCTCATTTTACCCATATAGGGTTGCATGGACATATTATAGTTTGGAGTACTTTGAGGATGGGGTGCTATGAATACATAGTTAGGAGACTGATAAGCGAGTTGATACCTGGACCTATAAGGGGTATAATTTTTTCCATAAGACACTCCATAAAATGGTCCATAAGATGATACATACCCTGCTGACATAAAAGGAGGCACATAGCCTTATCACACTACGGTGTGAGCATGCGCAGGATGAACATGGCTAATGGTAGAAATCCAACCCCAAGGACCATGTGAGTTAGGAGGAGGATGTGTTGTCAAAAATTCATTTGAAGGAACCGATGTTGAATACAATGGAACATGGGAAGGGATGTAACATGTGCCTCCATTATTCACATGTCTAGGATCAGTTCCAAGAACATGAATTCCAGTGCTAGGCCTAGGATGCATGTGTGAAGGTACTCCCACCACAGGGATGGAAGGTGAAATACGACTACTACTACCAAACATCTCCTCTTGGAAATGAATGGAAGTACCCCTAGGCACAACACCAAGGTCAACACCTTATCCAAAATTGGGTGTCGAACAGGTCTCGGGAAGGTTTGGCATTCCATACCTAAATGTGCTAGTGCTAGTGGGTGCATGGTGAGTCTCACCACTTGGATTATGTGACCAATACCGACAGTATATATAGCGACCTTCCACGGGCTCCAAACAAAACCACTAACATGCATGCATATTCATAAAATTAGATCTCATAAAAATTGTAGTACATCTAAATTTTTCGTTCTACAACAATAAACGAATTCAAATGATTTTAACATACCTGCAAATCTCTAGTCATTGATGTTTGAGGACGAGGCTGAAGGTTGTTTTTCCTTTCTCTGTTGTTGTTATAGTCGTTGGATTTCCAATATTTGATAACCCATCGGCTTCCTACATACCATACCCTGATGGGTACTCTCCTTCCCCCAAGACCCCTGAGCTCGACGAGGCCGACAATATGTGGCTAGAAACAAGAATACAACGCCAGACTGCTGCTAGGAGGCTCCCAACCTCACTCATGCTGTATTCAACCACACTCTTCAATAGTTTCCTCTAAGTCACAAAATCCATCTATGCTCACACTATGGCAACTGGAAGAGGGAATAGTCCCCTCTCTCTTCCTCCTTTCCTCTTTTTATTAACCCTTTCGTTAATAACAATGCATCCATGCATCACTTTAGTTTAAATCATTATTTACTTAATTTTTTTATTTGTTTATTTTATTCACTCAACCTTATTTTGTTATCTTAGGTTATCTTTTACTTAGTTTTAAGTTTAGTTTAGTTTATTATTTATTTACGATATTTATTTATTTATTCCTTTATTGTTATTATTTGATTTATTTATTTTATTTAACAAACTGGATATGTTTATGTTCTTTATGACCATTTTTTATTAATTCTCTTTAGTTCATTTAGGTATTTTATTACCACTACATTCTTGTCGTGACCAGAATTATCAAGGCACTATGCTCCCAACATGCCCTTCCGATAATTCCCACAGGAAAGGAGTTGGTTATGGAGACTGAGCCAATGTTACCTCACTTCACCTACCCTATGAAGGCCAAGTGGTTCCTGGGGAATAGGGAAGAATCCATATTGTGTGCCCCCAGTATAATCCTCTTGAGTGACCGACTTGCAACCAACCCTCCTGGAACGCACATCTGATGAGTTGGAGTTTTCCTCACTCTATTCAAAGCTCATCGTGTCTCCTGTTGCTATACTTACACATATAATTTCTCAGCCTCATCACTTGATGTGGGTCGATTGGAAATTGTCTCCCATCACCTGCACATATAACACTATGTGCATCAAATCTCATAAAATAATATTTTAATCACAACATAATTATTAATTGACCTCAATTTTCGAGGTTTCCTGACTCATTCAAAGTCCATGCATGCCAGTGCATCAAAACATATCGAACTTTAATAACATTCCAAACAAGTTTGGTATCACCTGCCATAGTCGTTAAATCCCTTAGAGTCTTTTCATATTGATGCTCTCTTTCTGTTCATGTACCTTCCTTTCCTATCACACTCGACAGACCATCAGAGTACATGATACACAATACTTGATTTGTCAATCATTCAAAGATATACAACTTAACTCTTGCTTGATAACTTCACATAATTTCTCATTCATTCACAATAGAAGCATTCATATAATTGCATTCAAAACTAACCAAATATTAATTCATTTATCATGTAATCCATAAGTCATACCATTTTGTTTAGGTCATATCTCATCAGTTGATAATTGTTTCATTCCTTTCCAAGTCATCCAAAACCAAATTCCCTCCAATAATATGTCCCTACAATAAGTTTTAGATATCAAAATCATAAGTACCTGGGTAATTTATCATAGAATGCCCTCAAGGATTATTCATAATATTCTCAAAAGTCAAGGTAAAAACAGGGTGCTACATACACCCCCACTTTAGGAAACTCCTTCCTGAAGTTCTATAATAAGTATGGATATTGTCTATATTTTTCCAATGCATCCTCTTAGCTCACAGTTTTGGGAGTATATCTATCCTTGATATTTGATCCTCATACATGAATTATTTCATACTAGATTACATAGTGACACTAACCATTATTCCTTAGTATCGAGTCATCATTTCTATTTATACATAATGATTTTGCTAAATTACATTTCCTATCCTATATGGGGCATTACATACTCCCCCTCTTTAGGAAACTTCATCTCGAAGTTAATAAATTTTTTACATTTGAATTATTGATCTCATTTTATTCTATTTTCTTCAAATAACCATAGCCATAAGCACTACCTTTTCCACCCTCATCGATTTTGTATTTCATCCAACATGTTTCTTACACACTCTCCACAATTCCATAGCAACTTCACATAGTGTAAATCTAGGAGTACTTTTCGCTAAATGTCAATACTAACTTAGGCTTACAATACCTCCTAGTCATCCACAAGGATGTGTGATATCCAATTAAGCTACAGACTATATCAGATTAATAGCCACATAATAAGGTTCCTAATCACTTTTAGCACAATCAAATCAAAGTAAGAATTCAATTTGAAACAACTATCTCCTCCTCTAATGCAAGAGGTTAACATCATGAAATCATCAATAAAACAAATATTTTTAGGTTACATTCAAGAATTATCGAATTGGGGTGATGGTCACATTGTCAACATCAATGTAGTAGTCATTTTAACCTTCGCATAAGACTACTTTCAAAACATATATTTAATAAGTTATATTTCCAACATTATATGATTTCAAAGTTAGTAACCTAACAATTTAGTCGAACATTTAAATTTTTAACTTTTAGCCATTTCATTTGCACATCATGTCCACCGCAAAGAGTTGATCATGTTCTTGCTTTATTTCATCATTTTTTGTTGTCATATGACCGCTTCGACATACTTTTCCAATCATTCCTTATCATATCCTAATCTCAGTGAGTTTTGTCATAAGCACTGGTCGACATTTTCATTTGGGCTTCATCATGTCAAGAGATTATCCTCATTGTGTTTATTTGGTTGTGTTGTTCATATCTATTATTCATATATCAAGTCATAGATTTCATTTACCCCTTCAACTGGTTTTACACCTTCCATATTACCATGTGATAGTCAAGTCATTCTCAAGTCAGGTTTTTATTTTTTCATTTTCGTTAACTGTGTCATGATGTTGCAAAATTATTGTCCTTGTGTTTAGATCATGATGCTAGTCACATCCATATCTCCTTTTTTTTGAATTCTGATTCCTTTTCACTCTCGCCATTTGTTGAAGTCTAGGGAAAAATATCTTTGTAAGTTAAAATTTATCAATTTTTTTTTGTCATTTAGAAAAAATCATCAAATGCATCCCTGCACTAATATATTTATCATGATTATGTAGGAAAAAAAATTAAATATCCTCAGTTTATGAAATGATACATTCTATATAGTTTGTCTTAGCTTGTAACAATGCTTCCCTTTACTTTTTGTCTCTCACCTTTTATCCACACTATAATGCACAAAGCTCTCATTGACCTATTTTTGTGATCGTTCCTTGTATATTTATAAGAATATATTATCATACCTTATATGTTTTCGTCACACAAACCCATTTACACATAGGATTTTATAAAGATGGAACCCTAATTTTGAGCAACCATTGCCCTATCTCTTATCATCACCAAAATTTAGGTACAAGCACTCCTCCAGAATGGGAATCCATATGTGCTTAGTTTCCTATATTATGAATTTCTAATTTGTAGTGAATTTCCCAATATAGCAAAACTTAACAATTAAAATACCCTTATAACATTTTATAAGTGGATGACTTACCCTTAGTTATATGTGAAGAGAAGAAGTCACGTGACACATAAAGTTTAGACTATTTAACATAAGAGATCATTATGGAATGGAAGAAACTTTGAAATTTTTTATTTAACCCTTTCGTTAATAACAATGCATCCATGCATTACTTTAGTTTAACTCATTCTTTACTTAATTTTTTTATTTGTTATTTTATTCACTCGACCTTATTTTGTTATCTTAGGTTATCTTTTACTTAGTTTTAAGTTTAGTTTAGTTTATTATTTATTTACGATATTTATTTATTTATTCCTTTATTGTTATTATTTGATTTATTTATTTGTTTATTATTTATTTATTTTATTTAACAAACTGGATATGTTTATGTTCTTTCTGACCATTTTTTATTAATTCTCTTTAGTTCATTTAGGTATTTTATTACCATTGCATTCTTGTCATGACCAGAATTATCAAGGCTCTATGCTCCCAACACGCCCTTCCGATAATTCCCACAGGAAAGGAGTTGGTTATGGAGACTGAGCCAATGTTACCTCAGTTCACCTACCCTGCGAAGGCTAAGTGGTTCCTGGCGAATAGGGCAGAATCCATATTGTGCGCCCCTAGTATAATCCTCTTGAGTGACCGACTTGCGTCCTACCCTCCCAGAACGCACATTTGATGAGCTGGAGTTTTCCTTACTCTATTCAAAGCTCATAGTGTCGCCCGTTGCTATACTTACACATATAATTTCTTAGCCTCATCACTTGATGTGGGTCGATTGGAAATTGTCTCCCATCACCTGCACATATAACACTGTGTGCATCAAATCTCATAAAATAAGATTTTAATCATAACATAATTATTCATTGACCTCAATTGTCGAGGTTTCCTGACTCATTCAAAGTCCATGCATTCCAGTGCATCAAAACATATCGAACTTTAATAACATTACAAACAAGTTTGGTATCACCTGCCATAGTCGTTAACTCCCTTAGAGTCTTTTCATATTGATTCTCTCTTTCTGTTCATGTACCTTCCTTTCCTGTCACACTCGACATACCATCAGAGTACATGATACACAATAATTTATTTGTCAATCATTCAAAGATATACAACTTAAATCTTGCTTGATAACTTCAAATAATTTCTCATTCATTCACAATAGAATCATTCATATAATTGCATTCAAAACTAACCAAATCTTAATTCATTTATCATGTAATCTGTTGAGCCTAGAATTGGCCCCTTTTAACCATCCTTGATCACCTTTTCTTCCCCTGTCCTACACCATTCAGCAAGCTAATCAGACCTATTGTCCTCACTTTATTCCCCAAACTGCCAAGGTATGACTGATCATTGCTTTATCTTATTAATGCTTATGGTTGTGATAATTAAGGCTGTGTATCTCTCAATTGTGCTAACATGTTATGATTTATGAAGGTAGTTTGAGATAAGTGGACTGCAGGAAGATGGGGCTGAACAAGTCTTGAAAGGAGGTATAATCGTCGCTCAAGATGATCCTTAGCCCTCCAATCATCAATTAAGGCACGTGGTTCTAATGCAACATCTTAGATAGAGATGTGACAAGGCAGCTGTAATATAATGCGCTACAATTGGAGATCTTTAGTACATTGCTGCTCGAGTACAATTGTGGTTAGAAGAGATTGCCACTCTTTTCTGTATTTTCCATGTCTTTACCATGCCATGTTTGTAACAACTAGTGTTATTTAGGGCGCTCGAAGATCAAAGATCTTCATGGCTGCCCTTTTTAATAGGATCGAATGTTATAATCTGTATGTATAAATATGGGAAGTTGTCTCGACCCAAGGTGTTGAAAAATAGATAATTCATTCATTGTATTAGCAATGGAAGCAACTTGTGTAATCTTTCTTTCTTTAATATAAGGAATTACCTCTGATTTAAGGGAGCTTCATGTTGTTCAGCCAACATCTCTATGTGAAGGATGGGCCCGCCTTACATAGAGATTGTTGAGTTAATTTAGGACTTTTTAAATCAGTATTGGGTGATTCCATGAAGATGGGTAACACTTTTTGGCCAAATTTGGCGATGAAAACCTGATTTTTTACTCATGTGCTAGATAGAAGCCCTCAAAACGCATATATGCCATGTGAATTTTGACTTGCAGTAAAAAAACAAATTGTAGAATATTATGTTGGCTTCATAGTGATATTTTTTTTTAAATATTCTGATGTCATTTAATGTGTGAATTTTTGCATTTAATGAACTGTGTGACCTTAAAAATTTGAAGAAGCTAATAAGTGGCTCGTGTCCACGTAGAGTAATTCAATCTTGCATTAATAATTTAAAAAATATATATATATATATATGAGCATGATCTACATAAAATGCAGTGTGATGTGCATATTTTTTTGTTAATTTTTTTCGCATTATACAATTATTTATTATTTTTCGAAAGTGACCACATTCAATTTCAGCATCGTTTTAAATACATATTTGTCCACGTAAAGGAATTTTTTCTATTTTTTCAAAAATTGAAAAACCAAAGATATCCTTTTGAAGAGGACACGTCGATATGTGATGTGTACATTTTTAAGAATTTTTTGGCTGTGTATTTTTAACTCTGCGGATTTTTCTTTGAGCTGCTTCGAAGTTGCAGTGTGGTTTTCTAAGTATAAGTTTTAGAAGTAATTAAAAAATAAATTTCATATGAATGCCAAAATGCGTGTATGATACATCAATGGATAGAAGATTCGTTGGTGAATTTATCGGTATCAACTCCGCCCAGTTATGTGCTAGGAATGGTAGGGTTTACACCTCAGCAAGGCATAGGAAATTTTTCATTTGTTTGAATGAGGGCTAAGTCTGTTTTTTTAAGCCCTCGACCAAGGTATGAACCTTGACCGAGGTATCTAAATACCTCGGTCGAGGTATTTAAATACCTCGGTCGAGGGTTTGTAAAGCACGCAATACCTCGGTCGAGGTATTTAAATACCTCGACCGAGGGCTTGATAAAACCTCGGTCGAGATATTAAGACCTCGGTCGAGGGCTTAACAAGCCCTCGACCGAGGTGCGTTTTTTTGTTTTTGCCGAAATTCCCTTGCCAAAAAGTGTTACCCAGGTCCGTGGATTCACCCTATTGTGTGATGTTTTGTTGATGCTATTTCCTTTGTATGTAGCCGTAGTAAGTGTGGATTTATAGTATAATTGTGATTACATTTTCTTGAGATCGGTAAGTGGTACAGAGTGACAGTCGACTAAGTAGGTAACTTTCTTTATGCAATTCATGTGGTAGTTGTACAGATCTTTGTTCATCCTGCAGTTTTAAGTTGTTATCCCATGAATCCTTGCAATTTATCTTTACTCTTACGATTGTTGAATTTCATTCCTGTAATTCAATTTCTTAGAGCAGTTGAACTCAATCCTTTGCAATTGAATTCCTAGATTAATATTTGATTTATGTTTATGGCTTTCAAGAGTAATCAGATTGAATAGGTGAATTACTTGTTCTGGGATGTGAATAGGATTTCCTTTTTATCTGCAATTGTCGTTTGATCATTTTTCCTCGATACATGGTAGAAAGTAATTGAAACTGTAGTATCTAGAAGATGAATGGGATTACACAGATTCTTGGGATGGGCATAGTTGTTAGAGGATAAGAGTGTTCAATTACAGTGATTTTGTGTTTAAGCATATACTGTGCATTTATCCTTTGAAATAAAATACTTTCTCGGGTTGACAATAAATCTCATATGCTTTGTATGTTGGTAATAATTTACCTGCATATTGGGTGCTCGACATTTTGGCGTCGTTGCCGGGGAAGGATAAAAATTAAACACTATCATTAGTTACATCTGGTAATTGTTTCTAGTCAGTATTTTATATTATTTTTGCTGAAATGATTTGGGTTGCATGAATACAAGGAGGGTAAAATGCGATCACCTCCCAACTCCCAAAACCCCACAAAATACTAACAGTGCAGGTGGCTTGGTTCGCGGTCGAGGACCACCATTGGGTAGAAGGACATTCATCGATGATCTTGTTGACAGAACTAATTCATCCACCAGGGATCGCCATCAAGAAACTCCTATCAGAAGAAACCCTGCCGATCCTGGAGCGCCAGCGTCAAGGTCCACGGTGGAGAATACACGAGGAGCCACGACTTCCTCGAATATCCCCGCAGAAGAGGACACAGCTGTTACAACTGGACCTGCTGGTAGAGGTTCGATCTACCACATCTATGGGAAGGTTGTAACTGAAGAAGAGTGGACGCAGTTCCACCAGAAGTTTACTGATCAGTGGAAAAACAAGGAAAATAATGAGGAACAGAAGAAGGACGAAGAGAAGAACGAGGAAAAGAACGCAGGAACGAACGAAGAGGAGAAAACAGAAGAGAAGATGAGTAACAGACACGAGTCCGACGAGGAAGAGGTAATGGCGGAAAACTATAATCATGAAAATCACTCCCTGCCTGAAGGAACGATGGCTACACTGCAATTTCCGATTCAGCAGCCAGAAGGGACAGCCCCTATGAAAAATATCTCACCATCGGTTTTGCCTCACTTCCATGGAAGGGCAGCAGAAGATCCAGATGAATTCCTTTTTGAATTCGATATCCTCTGTCGCAACTATGATTATATCACCGATGCCCAAAAGCTAAAACTTTTCCCTGCCACCCTGAAGGACAACGCATTACGCTGGTTCATGAGCCTTGGGGGAGGAACTGTTGCTAATTGGGATAAAATGAAACAGGTGTTCCTGGAGAAATATCAGGAATATTGCAACACCAAGGATAAAAGAGAGGAATTATTCAAAATGGTGCAGAAGGAGAACGAAAGTATGGAGGATTTTGTGGAAAGGCTACTGTACAATGTGCAAAGAGCCGGGAAGATGAACATGGGGCTGGACATGCTCAAGATAATCTTGCTTCGTGGGATCAGGGATGATTGTCTAGACATGTTAAACCTGATAGGAAAGGGAGATATCTCTAAAGAACCTTTTGGAAAGATTGTGGAACTATGTAAGAGATACTCCAGGGGGTCTTCTAGGAACAATAAGCGGGATAAATGGTATAAGCTAGAATGTGATGTCTTCGACAGAACTTAGAAGTCGTCTAATGGAGGAGATACCCGTGTATATAGAGGAAATCTCCTTGAAAATTTTAAGACAGAGATGATGAGCTCCATCTCCTTGGAGATCGATGTCCTGAAGGCAAAACAAAAATAGGCAGTGGAGGATCTCACACTAGGTGTGTTCTCCCCCCGATGTAGAAAGAATCATTTGCTGAGAGAATGCCCGCTTGATAAAGTAGAAGTATGTTAGCTGTGTGAGCTGAACCATGACATGAAAGAATGTCCCTCACTTCCCCAAGTGAAGGCTTTTCTGTAGGCATCAACTCTAGAAGTGGAATCGGCCTATTTCATTACACAGAAGAAACCTTGGTAGCCTCAAAAGCAAGGTATGCCTCTAGACTCATTTCCATTTTTGAATAATATGAGAAATTGGAATAATAACATGCAAAATGTGAATACACAATTCCATTCAAATTATGCTCAGTGGAATCCTTCCCAACCTGCAATGCAAAATTATAAATCATGGAGTCCCTGGGCACAGCCACCACGTCAACCTACGTCGTGGTCTCCTGGATGGAGGAATTTCCATCCTGGGAACTAGTTTCCTCAACCACCTCCACCTCAACAGTCACCATATTCTCCTCAATACCCTCAATTCCCTCAATATCCTCAATACCCACCTTAGCAGTCACAGCTACAGCTGCAGAATAATTCCGTCCCTAATATACCAATACGACCTCAGCTGCCTACCCAACCTAATCCTAACCTGAATAATAAAACAGTCCATCAATTGGAGACCATCAACATGCCAGCCTACTCTCTTTCCCCTGTACCTTGTAATGATATTCATTTACGATCTGGGAAAATAGTAGAACCCGTAATTACAGAAGATGCTCCACCTTCTGTGCATAAAGGAGGGAGTTCATAGCATCCATCCGATATAGTTCCTATCATTGAAGATGCTGAGAATCCCTTAGATGGGATGGATGAAACATCAAATGATAAATATGACAATACGCAGCCTACCCAGCTGATAAGGAAACCACCATACCCCGAGAGACTAATGCTACCAATAATAGGGGGGCAACCTCGGTTTAACCTCCTAGGAGAGTTAAGGAATCTTTATGTCAAAATACCCGTTCTTCAAGCTCTTTAGGATGTGCCTATTTATGCTAGAACCGTTCAGTACCTGTGCACTAATAAACCAAGAAGGAAACCCAGAGATCCTCCCACTATTCACGTCATAGGGAATTTATCTGCCTTGATAACAGGAAAGACCCTTGCGACTAAGTATGACGACCCTGGAAATCCTACTATCACTGTAGAGGTAGGACAGACACAGATACCCAATGTGCTAGTAGATTTAGGAGTAGCGATCAATGTCATAACCATTGAGACTGTAAAGAAGCTTGGGCTCACTAATCTTAGACTGACCCCCACCATTTTAGAATTGGCGGACAGATCCACCATTAGACCCGAAGGGATTCTGGATGACCTTGTCATCTCAATAGATTCATGGGAGTACCTTGCTGACTTTTTGGTATTACAACCAAAATCGCAGCTAGGAGGACACCCATTGATCCTGGGGAGGCCTTGGTTGGCCACAGCTGATGCTTGCATCAGCTGTCGATCGGGGTCCATGACTATATATGATTGTACAGAGACTAAAAGCCTCACCCTTTATCCTCCATCTCGGCCAAGTATAGAGGCTGAAACTTCCCTTTGGATAGAGCAGGAGGAGGAGGAGGATGTTCAGCCACTACTAACTATAGGGAAGGCCTTAAATTTTAAAAATGAAATAGAAGATGATGCTATTAGTAATTTTATTAGTGAACCCACTTTAGTTGATAGAGAGGTCTATCAAATCCTGAACATTACCCTGGGCAAGGAAGAACAAGAAAATATTATGGAGGAAGCACTAGTTGGTGACACAAACATAATCCCAGTTTTGAAAAATTCAAAAAGTGTTCCTATTAAGGTAGAGCCTGGAAGGACTTTGAATATCAATCCTAGTCTCTCCTTAGAGGAATAGAAGTGCCTGATCAGTCTCTTGAAAGAACACAAGGGGGTGTTTTCCTGGGAGTATACAGACATGAGGGATATTCCCTCTAATCTGTGCACCCATCATATTTATATTAAAAGTGACTCCCGACCTGCGTGTCAACCCCAACGATGCATGAACCCCAATTTGAGGGATATAGTGAAGGAAGAAATCCAGAAACTTTTGGAAGCAGGATTTATATATCCTATTTCGGATAGTGAGTGGGTTTCCCCAATCGTAATTATGCCCAAGAAAAATGGTAAATGGAGGGTATGTGTTGATTATAGGGAATTGAACAAAGCCACCCAAAATGATCATTTCCCTTTTCGCTTTATTGACCAAGTAATTGATACCCTATCAAGGAAGAAGTTCTTCTCCTTCCTAGATGGGTTTAGCGGGTACAACCAAATTCAGATTGCTCCTAAGGACCAGGATAAGACCACCTTCACTTGTCCCTGGGGAATGTTTGCCAAAAGAGTGCTTCCCTTTGGTTTATGTAACGCATCGACAACATTTCAAAGGGCTGTAATTAGCATATTCTCTGAATTAGTTAATGATAGTATGGAAATATTTATGGATGATTTTACTCCCTATGGCAAGGATTTTGAGGAAGCACTGGGAAATTTAAAGAAGGTTTTAATTCACTGTGAATAGACTCAGCTCTCATTAAGCACTGAAAAGTACCATATGATGATGAGTGAGGGGGTGGTATTAGGTCATTTCATCTCTGCCAATGCCATTCAGGTGGACCCTTCAAAAATCAAGGTGATAAAAAATCTTCCTACCCCTTCAACTCAGAAAGAGGTGCGAAGTTTTCTGGGACATGCTGGATATTACCGAAGGTTTATAGAAAACTCCTCCAAACTTGCTTCTCCTTTGTTCTCTCTGTTAATGAAGGATGCACAGTTTGTGTGGAGTGAAGCATGCCAGACAACATTTGATAAGCTGAAGGAAAAGCTGTCTACAGCTCCTATCCTAAGGGGACCTAATTGGACCCTACCCTTCCATATTTCTTCAGATGCCTTTGATACCGCCATTGGAGCAGTATTAGGGTAGAAGGATGGTCAAGTACCTTATGCCATATATTATGTTAGTAATAACCTAGCCCCTGCTGAACTTAATTATACCATTACCGAAAAAGAATTCCTAGCTATTGTTTATTCTATTAATAAATTTCGACATTACATTACTGGGTATCCTACATTTGTGCACACTGACCAGTCTGCCATTAAATATTTAATGAATAAACCTATCACCAATGCCAGAGTGACCAGGTGGCTCTTGTTATTGCAGGAATTTGATATTACCATTATAGATAAACCTGGGAAAGAAAATGTTGTTGCTGATTTATTATCTCGTTTCACTAACAGTGATGATAGTTTGCCTGTTGAGGACTCTTTTCCAGATGAACATCTATTCACACTTTCACTCATTCCCCCTGGTATGCAGACGTCACTAATTATTTGGTTGTAGGAAAGCTCCCGCCACATATGTCTAAATGAGAAAAGAGAAAAATCATCCAGCAAAGTGCCAGGTATTGTTGGCTCAACGGTCATCTCTTCTACACAGGGCCCGATCTTGAGATTAGGAGATGTGTAAGGGAAGATGAGATCTTTCACATACTGAGAGCCTGTCATGATGAACCTTGTGGGGGACACTTTGTAGACAAAATAACAGGGCACAAAGCACTGTGGATGGGCTACTATTGGTCGACTCTTTTCAGGGATGCTAAAAGGTATGTTCAGTTCTGTGACAGCTGCCAAAGGATGGGCCAGTCCAATAAAATAGATCAGATGCCTCTACAACCTCAAGTAGTAGTTGAACCATTTGATAGATGGGAATTGGACTTTGTTGGCCCTATCAGCCCTCTTTCCAGACAGAAAGCTTACATTCTGGTTTGCACTGATTATATGACCAAGTGGGTAGAGGCTGTAGCTTTGGCTAAGGCTAATGACCAGGCGGTGATTGATTTTCTGTACAGTGAAATATTTACCTGCTTTGGGGTATCGAAGGAAGTAGTTACCAATAGGGGACCGCAATTAATGTCACACCAATTTGAATCCTTGCTCTGGAAGTATCATGTGCAGCATAGGGTGGCTTCACCTTACCACCCCCAATCCAATGGTCAGGTGGAGAGTACTAATAAAGTTATTGAAGCCATCCTTACTAAAACAGTTAAGAGCCATCGGAAGGATTGGGCTGACAGACTTCCGGAAGCACTTTGGGCATATCGCACGACTTGGTGCAACACCACAAGTTTCTCTCCCTATGATTTAGTGTATGGAAAGAGTGCCATCTTTCCAATTGAGTTTGAGATCAAAACCCTGAAGACAGCCTCCGAAATGAATCTGAATGTAACAGAATCCCAGAAGAGAAGATTGAATCAACTAAATGAATTGGATGAGAAGTGGTTAGCTGCAGTGGACCAGACTATGTTGCTTCAGCAACAGAGATCCAAATTGCATGACCGATTTATTAAAAAGAAAATCTTCTGTGAGGGAGACTGGGCGTTACTATATGACTCCAGGTTCAAAAGGGATTTTAAAGGTAAATTATGTACAAGGTGGCTAGGTCCATACTTGGTTGACAGGGTATTTGACAACGACACTGTCTGTCTGGTGACCATTGATGGGAACCGCATACCATTATTTGCTAATGGCCACAGACTACGACTGTATCGTAAGCCTATTTTGAAAGATGCATTCATTTTGCAAATTGCCGTCGATCTAGATTATCAGTTGGCACCAGGGCAGGAACTTCTCTCTGCCTTTGCCAATCCTTAAACTGTAAATGACATTTGAATTATTGTACATAAATAATGTTTTTTTTTCTCTGTTGCATTTTATATTGTTTTTCCCTTTTGCATTTGATCTTCTCGTTTGCTGTTGTTTTTCAAAAATTGGTAGAGAAGCGCCAGGGGAATGACCAGAATGGGCCTGTCGAACGGGAGTAATTTTCCCATGCCTTCCTATGCTGCATTTCCTTTTCCTTCAAAATAAATTTTCTGGCATCCGTGAACCATTTCCTGGCGGCTGCGACATCTTTCCCGGTGACTGCGACATCTTTCCCAGTGGCCGTAAAAATTTTCCCTGGCAGTCGTGTTATTTTTTTTTCGATGACCATAAAACCCTTTTTCCGGCAGCCGTGAACCATTTCCCAGTGGCTGCAACATCTTTCCCGGCGGCTGTGACATCTTTCCCAACGGCCGTAAAACTTTTCCCTGGAAGCCGTGATTTTTTTTTCCGATCACTGTAAAACCCTTTTTTCGGCAGCCGTGAACCATTTCCCGGTGGCTATGACATATTTTCTGGCGGTTGTGACATATTTCCCAGCGGTCGTAAGAATTTTCCCTGGCAGCCGTGATTTGTCTCGATGACCGTAAATCCTTTTTTCGGCGGTCGTGAATCTTTCCTGGCCGCTACAACATCTTTTTCATTGGCCGCGGCATCATTCCTGGCAACTGCAATTCCACTCTATTTGGCGGACGTCTCCAGCATTAAAGACCGCCTTTTTATTTCAAAACTTGAAAACTTTCAGTGGTAACTCCTGTGTTAACGAAAAAATTGTTTCAACCTGCTCGATATGGCTCTAATTCATCCTATTCGTGTCGGCGAGTTGGGCCATATGATGACAGCCTTGTTCATAATTCCGACCCCGGGGACGCGATGGTTTGTGTTTCACTGGAGGAAGGAATTATTGCATTATCCTGGTCATCATGATCAAATTAATGACTATGCATGAGTTCGGCTTTGCAACGTCAACAACTGCATGTTCCACCATTCTCCGCAGGATATCCGACGCACAGTCTCACGAGGTATGGCTTTGATTTATCACGTGATTAAGTGTTGATATGATTTAATGATATCAGTCATACTTTTATTCATATCACCATTATGGCCTAATTAACCCTTTCCCTCGTGTGATGTAAGCACTAATAACCGCCACCCTCCCCAATTCGGAATAAAATTTCGAACGTTTTTTTTGTGCTGAACTTTCCAAATTTGCCCATTTTCTCAACATCTCCGCTCAGTGATTCGTGCATCCTCTGCACTGCAACCTCCATTCTTGGACTCTGTTATCTGTGGAGTAGCAACCTCAGTCTGCAGCCAGTACCATGGGTATTCCAGCTCGTTATGATCCTTTGAATACATAGGAACTCAGGAAAAATCCTGCAGTTTTTTCCATCTTTCAAGCCGCCGGTTGGATCGAATTTTTTGAGCGAATAGATGGATTCAATCGGGAAGCAGCCTTGTAATTTGCTTTAAACCTCACAAAACTCACTCCGAAGTGTGGGGGCTATGCATAGAAGTCTCCGAGGCCATTATACCCGAGGTTACTGCCATCCTGCAGGTGGGAAGGGCATGGTTTGGATGACGAGTCCCCACGACGACTGCACGAGAAGCATTTTTAATGGAGGGGGAGCAAGTTCAATCATCAAGAAGAGGGATCACACTGCACTCATTGCCGTGGCCATGGGACCAGGTTGCTGTATTTCTCAAGAAATACATCACTTGTGAAGGTAGGTACCAAACTGATTATAATTCTGAACTACCTTTACTTTCTCATCTCTGCCATGAAACTTTATTGAACATTCCATACTATTTGCTTCATGACTTGCGTCATATGGCGGCATTCATCCAAGCTGCTAAGCATCCACTTGCCTCCCTGACCCACCATGGTCTCATCAAATTAATAATTTTAAGAACCCTTGCCCAGCATAATATAACCTGGGAGCAATTCATAGCTCGAGATCAGGAACCCTCTCCCTTTTCGGGTGTCCCAATGGAATAGGAAAAGGTTCAACCACAGCAAGAGGACCAGATTCCCTCCAATATAGTTGGGGGGGGGGGGATGAAACTGCATCAGAATAAGAGCAACTAGGAGCACAAGTAGAGAAATTGGGGGAGGGTGTAGATAAAAACCTTGTGGAAAACCCAGACAACAGGGCAGCTCTGACAGCAGAAGGAGAAATTGGAGCAACACTAAATGCTACGACAATTGAACCTGAAGGTGACAGAGCCAGGGCAATAGAAGAAAATATCGAGCTAGTAACCATTGAATCCTCACCTGAGTGGGGAGGAGGAACTTTAATTGAGGAAGAATGGCCTGAGGAGCAAGAAAATATCCCTTCGACCTCAGCTATGAATCCCAATGTCCCAGCTCCACAAAAGAAAACACCACAAAGGAGAAGGAAGAGATCAATCAAGGAACTTAACATAACCTCACCAATTAGAAGGAAAAGAACTAAATCAGCTGCAGCAGCAGAGGCAGCCAGAAAAATATGGGCAACCCTAGAGGCATAGGTTGAGTTCCCGATCCTTGTACCGAGGCCAATGGATGCTCCACAAAGGACAGTCGAAGAAGAACCCTGATTTGAAGAACTTCTAGCTGAGAACACATTATTAAAAGAGGATGTCCAAGTACTTCGAAAGGAATTGGAGACATGGAAGGAAACCTGCAGAAAACAAGGTGAAAGGAAAATGTATACATTGGTGGAGGCTGCAGACCAACTGGAGGGATCAAACTCTACTGAGCCTGGTGAGAAAGATGAGCGAGTGATCTGTCCCTCATGTGGGGAAATCTTCAAGGAGGCAGGCCACAAGATTATAATTCACACCTGTACATCACAATAGTCCGCGCCCACAATAGAGGAAGCTGCAGAAAAAGAAGATGCTGCCACACAAGAACCAGCATCTTTAACCATCTGTGCTGAAGTTGCGACCAATTCTGTGACAGAGGAGCTAAAGGATGAAATCATGTATGATGATGGGGATAGAGATTACACTATAACCCCAGAATGCTCCCATGACACAGAGATTATAGAAGTTGAGCCACAAAGGCAAGACATTGATGAACTTGAACAGGGTGCTATAACACAAGAACCGCATCCCTGAGTATACTTGTCCAATTGGCTGAGCAAATGGGAGAATAACCTGGGATGGAGGACACTCTAGAGCTTAATGAAGAACTTTGCACGGTAACCCCAGAATGTTCCTAGGATACAGAACTCATAGGAGAAGAATTGTAACAACAGGAGGATGAAGGGGTAAGCTAGGATGTTGCTACACAAGAACCAACATCCTTGGAGGTTGCAGCAAGGACTCCTGAATTGCAATTAGAAGATAACCCTGGAAGGGATATCATTCCCGATATACATCGGAGCGAGGATGAACAGGTACAGACACAATCCTCAGGTGACACCGAAATCCTTGATGAGGAGCTGCACACTGAGGAAGATATCCAATCTCAGCGGCAGAAGGACAAGGAAGACACTGTTACACAAGAACCAGTGTCTCTAGAAGCAATGAATGTAGCTGCTGAAGAGAGTCTAAAGGATGTTGTTGTCACACAAGAACCGCAACTCTTGAATCAAATTCAGAAATGCAGGTTACCCAAGGAGAAGACATTGTTACACAAGAACCAGTGTCTCTAGAAGAAATGAATGTAGCTATTGAAGAGAGTCTAAAGGATGTTGATGTCACATAAGAACCAACAACTCTTGAATAAAATTCAGAAATGCAGGTTACCCAAGAAGAAGACATTGTTACACAAGAACCAGTGTCTCTAGAAGCAATGAATGTAGCTGCTAAAGAAATTCTAAAGGAAGTTGTTGTAACACAAGAACCAGCAACTCTCATAGTAAACTTAGATGTGCTAGAAGACACTATCCCACAAGAACCAGTGCTTATACCCCTTAGAAATTTCATTGATTTGGACTCAGATCAAGAGGAGCATCATAAAAAGGAATTTTTGAACCTCACAACAGAAGTCTCAAATTTGAGGCTGGAGGTGACCAAATGGAAAAGCCAGGTGGAAGAACACCAGAGAGGCATGATTTCTCTTAGCGAGCATAGAAAAATTATTAAAGCACTGGAAGAGAATTGGGCCGAAGAACGTATGGCCCACAGAGTTCAGGAAGAAGAGCTGCAGAGCAAATTGAGAGAATTGAAAAAGTTCCAATCCATGCAGCAGGATAAGGAGCAGATGTATGCTCTCTCTCAAGAACTCATGGGCACCAGGAAGCCTTCTTCCTCTTATCCAGTATTCCTATTTGAACAATTTTTCTGGTTTAAATTGAAGGCTGTACAGGAAGGGAGGTCGTTCGAAATCACAACCTCAACAAAGTTATTGAAGACATTCTTTGGAAGCAATTTTGAGGAGCATAATTTGTTGTGTGAAATTTACTTGCATGAGATGGCTTGCCCTCTGGACCGCCACTCAAATCCTGTTCCATTTGTAGGGGATGTTCAGCTAAGAGCTTTTTCCTCTTTTGTGAGCAATCACGCTCAATGGAAAAGGTATTTTCAAACCTTTTCTCATAATGAAGCTCACACTAACCTGTGGATTCGAAGTGAGCCCCAAAATCCTGGTATTCTTTTGGCTCGGTACAGAAATTTGCTTTCAAGTCCTCCCCAGGCACAACATATAATGAGACTACAGGAAGAGGTGATTTCCACTTGCACCAACTACATTTCCAGACACTAGCATGTAGCATTGGAAGGGAGTAAGCACAGATGGCAGGCTGCCTCCTCTGCACTTAGAAGCCGAGATCCCTACTGTTTCAAGAATTTCAAGCAGGCACTTTCCAGAGTCAAGGGCTATGTGGGAAGTATGAGGGAATGTGGGGTTAATTGGTTCGGCTTGAAATTTAAATTCCCTCTCATTTGGTGGCCAGCAAAACCGTATAACATGGATATTTCCTTAACTAGGGTAGAGGAGCAGCGATGCTGGAAGTATTGGGTTACTCACAGAGGCTTTTTAAAGAAAGATGAGGTGCATGAGTTTCCCTACAACTTTTCCTCCCTCCACGAACAAAGCTCAGTACAAGACTCAGACTCTGAATGATGCAGGTTTTTGCATGAGGACATGCAACAGGATAGTTGGGGGGAGATGTTGAGCCTACAATTGGCCCCTTTTAACCATCCTTGATCACCTTTTCTTCCCTTGTCCTACACCATTCAGCAAGCTAATCAGACCTGTTGTCCTCACTTTATTCCCCAAACTACCAAGGTATGACTGATCATTGCTTTATCTTATTAATGCTTATGATTGTGATAATTAAGGCTGTGTATCTCTCAATTGTGCTAACGTGTTATGATTTATGAAGGTAGTTTGAGATAAGTGGACTGCAGGAAGATGGGGCTGAACAAGTCTTGAAAGGAGGTATAATCGCCGCTCAAGATGATCCTTAGCCCTTCGATCATCAATTAAGGCACGTGGTTCTAATGCAACATCTTAGACAGAGCTATGACAAGGCAGCTGTAACAGAATGCGCTACAATTGGATATCTTTAGTACATTGCTGCTCGAGTATAATTGTGGTTAGAAGAGATTACCACTCATGGGTCAATTAACAGCTTTTCCGTATTTTCCATGTCTTTACCATGCCATGTTTGTAACAACTAGTGTTATTTAGGGTGCCTGAAGATCAGAGATCTTCATGGCTGCCCTTTTTAATAGGATCGGATGTTATAGTATGTATGTATAAATATGGGAAGCTGTCTCGACCCAGGGGGTTGAAAAACAGATAATTCATATATTGTATTAGCAGTAGAAGCAACTTGTGTAATCTTTCTTTCTTTACTAGAAGGAGTTACCTCTGATTTAAGGGAGCTTCACGTTGTTCAGCCAGCATCTCTGTGTGAAGGCTGGGCCCTCCTTCCACAGAGATTGCTGAGTTAATTTAGGACTTTTTAATTCATTATTGTGTGATGTTTTGTTGATTCTATTTCCTTTGTATGCAACCGTAGTAAGTGTGGATTTACAGTATAATTGTGATTACATTTTCTTGAGATCGGTAAGTGGTACAGAGTGACAGTCGACTGAGTAGGTAACTTTATTTATGCAATTCATGTGGTAGTTGTACACAGCTTTGTTCGTCCTGCAGTTTTAAGTTGTTATCCCACGAATCCTTGCAATTTATCTTTACTGTTACGATTGTTGACTTTCATTCCTGTAATTCAATTTCTTAGAGCAGCTGAACTCAATCCTTTGTAATTGAATTCCTAGATTAATATTTGATTTATGTTTATGGATTTCAAGAGTAATCAGATTGAATAGGTGAATTACTTGTTCTGGGATGTGAATAGGATTTCCTTTTTATCTGCAATTGTCGTTTGATCATTTTTCCTCAATACATGGTAGAAAGTAATTGAAACTGTAGTATCTAGAAGATGAATGGGACTACACAGATTCTTGGGATGGGCATAGTTGTTAGAGGATAAGAGTGTTCAATTACAGTGATTTTGTGTTTAAGCATATACTGTGCATTTATCCTTTGAAATAAAAGACTTTCTCGGGTTGACAATAAATCTCATATGCTCTGTATGTTGGTAATAATTTACCTGCATATCAGGTGTTCAACATAATCCATAAGTCATACCATTTTGTTTAGTTCATATCTCATCATTTGATAATTGTTTCATTCCTTTCCAGGTCATCCAAAACCGGATTCCCTCCAATAATATATCCCTACAATAAGTTTTAGATATCAAAATCGTAAGTACCTGGGTCATTTATCATAGAATGCGCTCAAGGATTATTCATAATAATCTCAAAAGTCAAGGTAAAAACAGGGTGCTACATACAGCCCCACTTCAGGAAACTCCTTCCTGAAGTTCTATAATAAATATGGATATTGTCTATATTTTTCCAATGCATCCTCTTAGGTCACAGTTTTGGGAGTATATCTATCCTTGATATTTGATCCTCATACATGAATTAGTTCATACTAGATTACATAGTGACACTAACCATTATTCCTTAGTATCGAGTCATCATTTCTATTTATACATAATGATTTTGCTAAATTACATTTCCTATCCTATATGGGGCATTGCATACTCTCCCTCTTTAGGAAACTTCATCTCGAAGTTAATAAATTTTGTACATTTGAATTTTTGATCTCATTTTCTTCTGTTTTCATCAAATAACCATAGCCATAAGCACTACCTTTTCCACCCTCATTGATTTTTCATTTCATCCAACATGTTTCTTACACACTCTCCACAATTCCATAACAACTTCACATAGTGTAAATCCAGGAGTACTTTTCGCTAAATGTCAATACTAACTTAGGCTTACAATACCTCCTAGTCATCCACAAGGATGTGTGATATCCAATTAAGCTACAGACTAGATCAGATTAATAGCCACATAATAAGGTTCCTAATCACTTTTAGCACAATCAAATCAAAGTAAGAATTCAATTTTAAACAACTATCTCCTCCTCTAACGCAAGAGGTTAACATCACAAAATCATCAATAAAACAAATATTTTTAGGTTACATTCAAGAATTACCGAATTGGGGTGATGGTCACATTGTCAACATCAATGTAGTAGTCATTTTAACCTTCGCATAAGACTACTTTCAAACCATATATTTAATAAGTTAGATTTCCAACATTATACGATTTCAAAGTTCGTAACCTAACAACTTAGTCGAACATTTAAATTTTTAACTTTTAGCCATTTCATTTTCACATCATGTCCATCGCAAAGATTCGATCATGTTCTTGCTTTATTTCATCATTTTTTGTTGTCATACGACTGCTTCGACATACTTTTCCAATCATTCCTTATCATATCCTAATATCAGTGAGTTTTGTCATAAGCACTGGTCGACATTTTCATTTAGGCTTCATCATGTCAGGAGATTATCCTCATTGTGTTTATTTGGTTATGTTGTTCATATCTATTATTCATATATCAAGTCATAGATTTCATTTACCCCTTCAACTGGTTTTACACCTTCCATATTACCATGTGATAGTCAAGTCATTCTCAAGTCAGGTTTCTATTTTTTCATTTTCGTTAACTGCGTCATGATGTTGCAAAATTATTGTCCTTGTGTTTAGATCATGATGCTAGTCACATCCATATCTCCTTTTTTTTGAATTTTGATTCCTTTTCACTCTCGCCACTTGTTGAAGTCTAGGCAAAAATATCTTTGTAAGTTAAAATTTATCAATTTTTTTTTGTCATTTAGAAAAAATCATCAAATGCATCCCTGCACTAATATATTTATCATTATTATGTAGGAAAAAAAATTAAATATCCTCGGTTTATGAAATGATACATTCTATATAGTTTGTCTTAGCCTGTAACAATGCTTCCCTTTACTTTTTGCCTCTTACCTTTTATCCACACTATAATGCACAAAGCTCTCATTGACCTATTTTTGTGATTGTTCCTTGTATATTTATAAGATTATATTATCATACCTTATATGTTTTCGTCACACAAACCCATTTACACATAGGATTTTATAAAGATGGAACCCTAATTTTGAGCAACCATTGCCCTATCTCTTATCATCACCAAAATTTAGGTACAAGCACTCCTCTAGAATGGGAATCCATATGTGCTTAGTTTCCTATATTATGAATTTATAATTTGTAGTGAATTTCCCAATAGAGCAAAACTTAACAATTAAAATACCCTTATAACATTTTATAAGTGGATGACTTACCCTTAGTTATATGTGAAGAGAAGAAGTCACGTGACACATCAAGTTTAAACTATTTAACGTTAAGAGATCATTATGGAATGGAAGAAACTTTGAATTTTTTTTCTTCATATTCTTATAGTTAAATGGGTTCAAGTGTGAGTTATCCATGCCTAACTAGTTATCGACATTCTTCTATCTATTTATCAACTATCAATTATATATATATATATATATATATATATATATATATATATATATTCTTTTTATCTCACATTCTTCTTGTTATCTCTCATGAACTGTTGGTTATCCATTCATGAGCTATGAGTTTAGTTTAGTTTATTTATGATATTTATTCCTTTATTCCTTTATTATTATTATTTTATTTTATTTAACAAACTGGATATGTTTGTGTTCTTTAAGACCAATTTTTATTAATTCTCTTTAGTTCATTTAGGTATTTTATTACCACTACATTCTCATTGCAGCCATAATTATCAAGATGCTATGCTCCTAGCATGCCCTTCCGATAATGACCACAAGCAGGGAGTTGGTTATGAATATTGAGCCAATGTTACCTAAGTTTTCCTACCCTACGAAGAGCCAAGTGGTTCCTGGGGAAAAGGGTCGAATCTGTATTGCGCGCCCCCCAGTATAATCCTCGCGAGTGACTGAATTTTGGCCTACCCTCATGGCATGCGCATCTGATGAACTAGAGTTTTCTTCACTCTATTCAAAGCTCATCGCATTGCCCATTTCTAGACTTACACTTATAATTTCTCATCCTCGTCACTTGATGTGGTTTGATTGGAAATCGTCTCCCATCACCTGCACATATAACACCATGTGCATCAAATATCATAAAATATGATTTTAATCATAACATAATTATTCGTTGACCTCAATTGTCGAGGTTTCTCGACTCATTCAAAGTCCATGCATGCTAGTGCATCAAAACATATCAAACTTTAATAACATTACAAACAAGTTTGGTATCAACTGCCATAGTCGTTGACTCCCTTAGAGTCTTTTCATACTAATGCTTTCTTTATGTTCATGTAGCTACCTTTCCTGTCACACTCGACAGACCATCAGAGTACATGCTACACAATACTTTATTTGTCAATCATTCAAAGATATACAACTTAACTCTTGCTTGATAACTTCACATAGTTTCTCATTAATTCACAATAGAATCATTCATATAATTGCATTCAAAACTAACCAAATATTAATTCATTTATCATGTAATCCAAAAGTCATACCATTTTGTTTAGGTCATATTTCATCAGTAGATAATTGTTTCATTCCTTTCCAGGTCATCCAAAACTGGATTCCCTCCAATAATATGTCCCTACAATAATTTTTAGATATCAAAATCGTAAGTACCTAGGTCATTCATCATAGAACACCCTCAAGGATTATTCATAATAATCTCAAAAGTTAAGGTAAAAACAGGGTGTTAGAGTCTGCGTTTATGTAGTCTAGAAATTGTGATAAATCCTCATGTGATGTCCCATCAACAGGGTGGCTGGACCCTACCGGAGTCCCATACGTGCTTGAAGGTTCAACCTCCCACACGTGAGGTGGAGAATAGAGATGCTTTGGGATCTGAGACCCATGGTAACTCATGGTGAGATCTGTGTGTGAATCAAAGTGAGTATGAGTCCATCGGGACTATCTGGTTCTATCTCCTAGAGGAGGAGGATACGTAGAAGATGGAATACCTACTAAATGACAAGAACCATAGGGTTCCACACCCAAATCCACTATGAATCAACAAAAGAAAAAGACTCAACCTATCTATGCAACTGTAAGGAATCTAGGATACAAAGAGCACACTCCTAAGAAAATCTACAACCAAAACACAAGCAAACCAAGGGGAGGATATGTGAGCTCCCAAATGTAGTAGGTATGTATACCTAGGAGAGGCTTGAGACTCCCATACACTACAAGAAGAGGTACATAACCAATTATAATGTCCCTCGAATTCAACACGTAAAGCGACTATGTTGTTCAACCCCTACCTGTCTAGGACACCTACAGAATAACCTCTCCAAGTACCCCCTACGATACCTAGGTATGGAAACTCAGGTCACCCCAATATAAACAATGCTCAGGAGGACAGTTGCAGGAGGGATCAACCGTATGGGAAGGGTAGAAAATCCTGAAGCTCAGAAGAACCAACCGATACTTCAAAAGCCCACAAATATGAATACGATCCTGGAAATATCTCTGGTGCTCACAAAAAGTGACCAAGGGATATCCCAAGCATAATCATGTTCTCTGCTTCATACTTAAATCTTGTGTAAGAGGAGCATCCTGAGAAACACTAATTATACCAAGTATTTCTCTCTCTCACCTCGAGAGACACCTACTTGTTCTATTTAGTAGTCTTGGAGAAATAAGTCATGATGAACTATTCCAAGACTCTAAATCCTAATCTTGTTGATGAACCCTATAAAATAAAAATGTGCAGTTCATTTTAATTAAGGTTTGATTTTAATGGCTGTGATTACTCAAAGGGAAATAGTTGTACAACTAATGATATTATGACTCATTAGTGAATTAAATGTCCACACCTAACAAACAATTCCAAGTGCAATTTTGTTGAATGAAAAAAGGGGTATGCCACTACATGAGATGTAAGAATTTCCTTCAAATGAAAATGCAATCATTCCTAAATGAAAACCTAACTATAATTTCATTAAGCAAACCTAATACAAGTACCATGCAAGTGCAAAATGCAAAAATGCATAAGTATGCAAAATAAAAAATATTTTTGTATTTTTTGAAATAAATGAGATGTACAAGAAGAAAAAAGACTCTACCACTCTTAGACCCTGCAACCACTCACAGATAGTAGCCAAGCAAGGAACCAAGATAAAAGAAATCTAATGCACTAATCCCAAAACAAAAAAGGAAGAAATGAATGACAAGAACAAAATTTAATTAAAAAAAATAAAAAAGGGTCTCTGGTCAGAAATAGAGGTTGTATACAGACACCAACAACACCCAATAAGACGCAACAATCATCAAAACTCACCCAACAACACTCAATTCTCCAAATAAAGATCAAAACAAAAGCATACACAACTGTTCACAGTAAACCTGCATACATACATGGGAATCTAAGAGAAAACTGCATGTATATGCGACTGTGAAGCAATTACTTACGTACAGGAAGAAAAAGAGGGGAAAATGATAATCCAAGGTCAAATTAATCCTACATGACACTACTGGGAAAAATACCTCCAGACCCGACACAGAAATAGAGAAATAAAGAGAAATTCAAGTACATTATATACCCAATCTCCAAAGAAGAAACAACTAGGAACCTCCCTAGCAGAGTCGCCAATTCTGTTACAGAGAGAAACTTCCTATGGCTTGGGGGTACCACAACAGACAATATGACACCAGAAATCAATCCTTTCCAATATGCAAGAGCAGTAAAATCATCTGACACTAAGGGATATAGAATCATACGTTACTCTAGATGGTTGAAGTAGATCCCCGTTGAGCTTTTCTAATCACACTTGTATTCCAAATTCACTCTCAACAACAACAAATAAAGCAAGCATGATATATATATATATATATGATGTGTTAGACCTAATATAGCATATATAATCAATCATGTATAAGAAAGTAAATACATCCATGGATTCAATATTCATATTTAAAATGCACATGTATTGTAAAGGAAAAGATATTTCTATTAATAAAATAGAGATACAATAGTGGCAAACTGTGTCGGCACTTCTACAAACTGGAGAAACCGAGTCCTTCACTAGGGCCTCCACCATTTCAATCCTCCATCTCTCGATAGCAAGCTCACAAAAAAAGGAAAGTTTGGGAAGAACACTATGTTCTCCAAAGGGACAAAGGGATCCGAGCTCAAGTATAAGAAAAATGAGGCAACAATGGACTATAGTTTCCTTACTCTTCAATATCTCCTCCTTCAATGCATCCAAGAGGCTCAATATATAGCACTCCAAAGAGGTAATGGAGGGTCGAGTCTGAGCATTCCTAGGGAATATGGAAGGCTAAGAGACAAGATATTCAAACTCCTATGAGGAAAACTACAAAATAATTTGTCTTTATGCACACATCCCGATGTACGCGGGTTTGAGGTCAAAATATGGGTATACACGCAAATATGGTTTTAAAATTTGTGTATATGTATAAACAAGTGATTTTTGGGGACAATATTGGAACATCAAAGTATAATATAGGTCCATGGGGTCAAAAGAGTTTGCATAGGGATAGGGAATGCCATAAATATGTGATCAACAAAGTATACTAAAATCAGCTATAACATGTATGATGCCCTATTAAGAATGTATGAAGGAATGAACATCAATAGAAATATGAATTTGAGATCTCGCTTGAAGAGTACCAAGATGTGCCATGGAGAATCCATCCAAGATTACTTCACAAGGGTCTCCCAGTTCAAGGAGAAAATAGAAGCCATTAGAGACTCCATTGATGAAGATGAAATAATTATTACTTCTCTCAATGGTCTCACTAGAAATTGGGATTCATTCATCCATACTATGTGTGCCAAAAAGGAAAGCATGAAATTTGACATTGTATGGGAAGATTGCATCCAAGAGGAGGATAGAGTATCCAATAGAGAAGATCTACTTAAAGAAGATGATTAATACCTAGTAACCCATTCCAAGAGAGGAATAATTCAATATAACTTCAATAAGTAAATACACAAGGAGTCTCAACCTCCCAAGAATATCCAAAGGACAAGAGGAAACAATCATAGAAGAAACTACTCCAACTTTCAATGTTTCAATTGTGACAAGTTTCCAAAAATTGCCCATTGAAGGAAGAAGAATACAAGAACATCAACAACAATAAAATACATCATGCACACCTAGCTGAAGATGAATATGAAGAAAAAGAGGAAGAAGGAGCTCGAAGAAAAAAAATCAAAAGAAGAAGATGCAGAAGAGTATGTATTATTCTCTGCACTCTCTAGGTCTATGACACCTGGAGAAGATACATGGGTTATTGATATTGATGCTTCAAAACACATGATGAGACAAAATAAAACTCATTCAAAACTTGAAGAGAAATCTCCTCATTAGGAGATGACTATCAATACCCTATCAAAGGAATTGGTGAAGCAAGCTACAAGATTGATTCTAGAACTCCCAGGAACATGAAGGAAGACTTATATGTACCAATTTTGAAGAAGAACTTACTTTCTATCTCAGCATTAGATAAGAAAGGATATAGGGTTGCATTCACATTAAATTTCAACTCAAAATGGGAATCCTAAAAGAAATTAATAAAATAATAAAATAATATTTATTAATTTTGGAGGAAGAAAAGAAAAAAACTATTTTTTTGTTTGTATTTTCGACATATCTCCCTATGTTTTTACTTAAATTTTGATTGGGAGAGCTCGTTGGATGCGGGATTAAATTCTGCATCCAACGAGTACCCACTCGACATACTTTTGATAGACCATTGTACCCCAAAAACAAGAAATACCTGAAAAAATGTGATGATGAAACACGGGGAGATATGTCGAAAATACAAACAAAAAAAGTAGATGTTTTTATGATACCTATCTCCAAATTTATATTAAAAAGGTGTTTAAGACATATATAGTATTTCAAATTTAAAGCAATTTCATTGGCTAACACATGATGACATGGAATTTGAATTAGAGTTAAAAGGCCCATTTTGAGTTGAAATTTTCTCTAATGTAGATGGACAAGCACTTATGTGTCCTAAAGGAACATCAATTGAGGATGCATTTATCATTGGTGTAGAATAAGACAGATTATATAACCTAAAGGGACATTTAGAAACAACCCTTTTTCATGAGACCACTATCCCAAGTGAATGATGGCATAGGAGGCTTTCTCACATCAACTACAAAGCAATACCTGATGTGAGCAAAGTAGTGACAGGTTTACCATATTTGAAGATCGATCATGAAGGAACTTGCAAAGGATGTGTGGAAGGAAAGAATATCAAGAATCCATTTCCAAAGAGTGAGACAAATACTAAAGGTAAATTGGAATTAGTTCATTCATATGTATGTGGTCCAATTCCCTCCACATATTTGAGTGGTTATGAATATTATGTTACATTTATTGATGACTATTCTAAGAAAGACATGGACACATTTCTTGAATACAAAGGATATAGTATTTAGAAAATTCAAGGAATTCAAAGCCTTCATGGAGAATCATTAAAAAATAAGAATCAATACACTTAGAGAGAAAATGGTGGAGAATACAATTCAAAATATTTTGAAGACTTTTGTAAAGAAGAAAGAATCAAGAGGGAACTAACCACTCCCTACAATCCTCAACAGAATGGTGCTGTGGAAAGAAATAATAGGACCATTATGGAAGTAGCGAAGACACCGATACATGATCAATATCTTCCAATGCATCTATGGGCTGAAGCAACAAGGACAACTGTTTATGTACATAATATATTATCCCATAGTTCCCTTGGATTCAAGACTCCAGAACAAATGTTCGAAGGAAAGAATCCTGAAGTGAGCCACCTTATATTTGGTTTCCTAGTATATATTCACATACCAAAAGAATAGAGAACCAAGTTGGACCCTTCCGAAAAGAAGAGGATATTTATTGGATGCCGTGAAGTCTCTAAAGTCTTCAAAATATACATTCCAATATTCCATCACATGGAGATTAGTAGAGATGTCACATTCAATGAAGGAGAAGCTCTCTAGAGATCTAGAAAGTTCCAACATGAAGAAGTATATGAATTTAGAAGCTGCACCCTCCCCTGAAGATGAAACACCAAAAGACCATGATATGATAGAAACTCAAGAACCTCCTACTGTGAATGTCATGAAAGAGAAATCCTGGTTGGGTAAGAGAAATTATACAAAAAGTAGAGAATTTTGGAGCTCCAGAATGATCCACAAGAGTAATCAATATGTCAAAGCCATTTTCTAGTTATGTGGTTTTGGCGTGTGATCTTGTAGATCAAGAACCTTCCAGTTATGAAGAAAATATATAGAATAAAGAATGGGTATAAGCAATGATAGAAGAATACCAATAAATAATGAAGAATGATGTTTGGGATATAGTTCCAAAACCAGAAGATAAAAGTGTGGTATCTTCCAAGTGGATCTACAACATAAAGCATGCCATTGATGGAATCATTGAGAAATACAAGGCAAGGTTTGTGGCCAAATGATTCTTTGGGAAAGAGGGAATTGATTATGAAGAGACATTTGCAACAGTAAAAAGGTATACTTCCATTAGAATCATCATGGAACTTGCATTCATGATGAAGTGGAGTTTACACTAGATGGATGTGAAGACAAATTTCTTGAATGGTGTTATTGAGGAAGTAGTGTACATAGAACAAACACAAGGATTTGAAGTTGAAGACATACGGAGTCAAGTATGTAATTTGAATAAAAGAAATAATTCAAATCCTTTCAACTTCTGTCAAGAAAGAAAAACATTTTTACGGCTTCTAGAATTCTAATCTCAAATTGTCTTCCTACATGTCAACATGCTTGAAATGTATAGGAATAGTTTATTATATAAGTATTTGATATAACACTTAAAACTAAATTCGTAGTGATCGTCCAATTTTCACATCCAAATAATTTTCTCTTTCATTTTCATACATATTCAATAATAAAAACTTAACATAACAATATTGCGGTTCGTTCCACATGCACAAACCGGATTTAATTTCATCTATTACTAAATGCAACGAAGAATTAAAATATTTTTTCTGCAGACAATAAACGTAGTTTCATTTACATCTCCTATATATATATAGTCAACATAAATATTAACATAATAATTCTGCAGACTCTTTGAGTTAGATGTACAGAGTAATCCATATGCAAAATATCACGAATGTTTTGACAAAAATATCACACTTAATTCATTACAAAAACATTGAAGACAAGGACTAAATCAACATTCTACAAGTCATCCACTATAATGTATATGGATAATTTATATTCATTATAAACTAATTCAATAATTCTATGAACCTTTGGATTTACCTAATTTAGGGAAAATTCTCCGCATATACATATACAAGATTTAACAATATTTTGCATATGGTTGGATCTAAATAGTTCAAAAATCACATTTATTGCATGTGTATTCACATATAAGATTCTAACAACAAAACCTATTGTGGACCTAAAAATTAAAACCAATATTTTCATGATTTCATAAAGCAATTTCATTTTTGTGAAAGTTTAACAGTCTCATCCTCTCAAGGTTCGACCCTGCTTTGATACCATATGTAGTGAGCCTCCACGGGGTCCAAACAAAACCACTAGCATGCATGCACATTCATAAAACTAGATCTGATAAAAATTGTAGTACATCTAAATTTTTTGTTCTACGACAATAAATGAATTCAAATAATTTTAACCTACCTGCAAATAGGTAGTTTTTTATGTTTGAGGACGATGCTGAGGGTTGTTTTTCCTCACTCCACTACTGATGTAGTCGCTGGACTGTCAATATTTGATAACCCATCGGTTTCCTACCTACCATACCCTGACGGGTACTCTCCTTCCCCTAGGACCCCCAAGCTTGATGAGGATGACAATATGTTGTTAGCAACAACAATACAATGCCAAACTATTGCTGGGAGGCTCCCAACCTCGCTCACATTGTATTCAACCACACTCTTCCATAGTCAAATCTAAGTCACAAAATCGATCTGTGCTCACACTATGGCAACCAAAAGAGGGAAAACTCCCCTCTCTCTTCCTCCTTTCCTCTTTTTATTAACCCTTTCATTAATAACAATGCATCCATGCATCACTTTAGTTTAACTCATTCTTTACTTCATTGTTTTATTTTTTCATTTTATTCACTCAACCTTATTTTGTTATCTTTGGTTATTGTTTAATTAGTTTTAAGTTTAGTTTAGTTTATTTATTTATTTATGATATTTATTTATTTATTCCTTTATTATTATTATTTTATTTTATTTAACAAACCGGATATGTTCATGTGCTTTATGACCAATTTTTATTATTTCTCTTTAGTTCATTTAGGTATTTTATTACCACTACATTCTTTTTGTGACCAAAATTATCAAGGAGCTATGCTCCCAACATGCCCTTCCAATAATTCCCATAGGTAGGGAGTTGGTTATGACGACTGAGCCAATGTTACCTCAGTTCACCTACCTTGCGAAGAGCCAAATGGTTCCTGGGGAATAGGGTTGAATCCCTATTGTGCCCCCCCACCCCCCTCTTAGTATAATCCTTGTGAGTGACCGACTTGTAGCCTACCCTCATGGAAAACGCATCTGATGAGATGGAGTTTTCCTCACTCTATTCAAAACTCATCGTGACGCCCATTGCTAGAATTACACATATATAATTTCTCAACCCCATCACTTGATATGGTTCGATTGGAAATCTTCTCCCATCACCTGCACATATGACACCATGTGCATCAAATATCATAAAATAAGATTCTAATCATAACATAATTATTCGTTGACCTCAATTGTCAAGTTTTCTTGACTCATTCAGAGTACATGCATGCCAGTGCATCAAAACATATCAAACTTTAATAACATTACAAACAAGTTTTGTATCACCTTCCATGGTCATTGACTCCCTTGGAGTCTTTTCATACTGATGCTCTCTTTCTATTCATGTACTTTCCTTTCCTGTCACACTCAACAAACCATCAGAGTACATGCTACACAATACTGTATTTGTCAATCATTCAAAGATATACAACTTAACTCTTGCTTGATAACTTGAAATAATTTCTCATTCATTCATATAATTGCATTCAAAACTAACCAAATCTTAATTCATTTATCATGTAATCCATAAGTCATACCATTTTGTTTAGGTCATATCTCATTAGTAGATAATTGTTTCATTCCTTTTCAAGTCATCTGAAACCAGACGCCCTCCAATAATATGTCCCTACAATAATTTTTAGATATCAAAATCGTAAGTACCTGGGTCATTCGTCATGGAACACCCTCAAGGATTATTCATAATAATGTCAAACGTCAAGCTAAATATAGGCTGTTAGAGTTTGTGTTTATGTAGTCTGGAAATTGTGATAAATCCTCATGTGATGTCCCATCCACAAGGTGGTTGGACCCTACCGGTGTCCCATACGTGCTTGAAGGTTCAACCTCCCACACGGGAGGTGGAGAAGAGAGACGCTCCGGGATCTCAGACCCATGGTGACTCATGGTGAGATCTGTGTGTGAATCAAAGTGAGTATTAGTCTTCCCGGACTGTTTGGTTCTCTCTCCCAAAGGAGGAGGAGACATAGAAGGCGAAAGACTTGCTAAACAACAAGAATGGTGGGGTTCTACTCTTGAATCCACTATGACTCAAAAAAATAAAAATACTCAACCTAACTATGTAACCCTAAGGAATCTAGCATACACAGATCACACTCCTAAGAAAATATACAGCAAAAAAAAATCAAACCAAGGGGAGGTACGTAACCAATTAGAGTGTCCCTCAAATTCCACATGTAAATCATCTATGTTTTCTAACCCCTACCTGTCTAGGACACCTACAAAATAACCTCTGTAAGTACCCCCTGTGATACCTAGGTAAGGAAACACAGGTCACCCCAATATAACCAATGCTCAGGAAAACAATCATAAGCGAGATCGACCATATGGGTAGGGTATAAAAGCCCGAAGCTTGAAAGAACCAATCGGTACCTCAAAATCCCCCAGATATGAATACGATCCTAGAAATATCTCCAGCGCTCACAGAAAGTGGCCAAGGGATATCCCAATCACAATTGTGTACGTTGCTTCGTGCTTAAATCCTGTGTAGGAGGAGCATCTTGAGAAATACTAATTATACCAAGGATTTCTCTCTCTGACCTAGACAGACACCTACTTGTTGTGTTTAGTATTCTTGGAGAATCAACTCACAATGAACTATTCCAAGAATCTAAATCCTAATCTTGTTGATGAACCCTATAAAAGAAAATGTGTAGTTCATTTTAATTAAGCGTTGATTTTAATGGTTGTGGTTACTCAAAGGGAAATGGTCATACAACTAATGATATTATGACTCACCAGTGAAGTAAATGTGCACACCTAACGAACAATTCCAAGTGCAATTTTATCGAATGAAAAAAGGGTTATGCCACTACATAAGATGTAAGTTTTTCTTTAAAATGAACATGAGATCATTTCTAAATAAAAACCTAACTATAATTTCATTGAGTAAACCTAATGCAAGTACCATGCAAGTGCAAAACGCAAAAATGCATAAGTATGAAAAAGAAAAATACTTTTGTATTTTTTGAAATAAATGAGATGTAAAAGAAGCAAAAAGAATATACCACTCTCAGACCCTACAACCACTCACAGATAGTAGCCAAGCAAGGCACCAAGATTAAAGAAATCTAATGCACTAATCCCAAAACAAAAAGGGAAGAAATGAATGACAAGAACAAAATCTAATTAAAAATAAATAAAAAGGTCTCTGGTTAGAAACAAAGGTTGTATACAGACACCAATAGCACCCAAGAAGACTTAGCAATCATCAAAACTCACCCAGCAACACTCAATACTCCAAATAAAGCTCAAAACAAAAGAATACATGAATGTTCATAGTAAACATATGTACATACGCGTGAATCCAAGAGAAAACCGTGTGTATACGCGACTGCGAAGCAAATAATCACGTATAGGAAGAAAAAGATGGAAAAATGATAAACCACGCTCAAATTACTCCTACAAGACACTACTGGGAAAACATACCTCCAGAAACGACACAGAAACAAGGAAATAAAGAGCAATTCAAGTACATTGTATACCCAATCCCCAAAGAAGAAACAACTAGGAATCTCCCCAGCGGAGTCACCAATTCTGTTACAATGAGAAACTTCCTATGGCTTGGGGGTACCACAACAGATAGTATGACACCAGAAATAAATCCTTTCCAACATGCAAGAGCAGTAAAATCATCTAACACTAAGGGATATAGAATCGTACCTTATTCTGGATGGTTGAAGTAGATCACCATTGAGATTTTCCAATCATACTTGTATTCCAAATTCACTCTCAACAACAACAAACAAAGAAAACATGATATATATATGATTTGTTAGACCTATTCTAGAATATATAATCAATCATGTATAATCAAGTAAATAAATCCATGGATTCAATATTCAATGCACATGTATTGGAAAGGAAAATATATTTCTATTAATAAAATACAGATACAATAGTGACAAAATCTGTCGGCACTTCTGCAAACCGGAGAAACCGAGTCCTCCACCAGGGCCTCCACCACTTCAATCCTCTATCTCTCAATAGAAAGCTCACAAAAAAAAGGTAAGTTTGAGAAGAACACTATGTTCTCCAAAGGGACAAAGGGACGCAGACTCAAGTATAAGAAAAATGAGGCAACATTCCTTACTCTTCAATTTCTCCTCCTTCAATGTATCCAAGAGGTTCAATATATAGCACTCCAAATAGGTAATGGAGGGTCGAGTCTGAGCATTCTCATGGAATATGGAAGGCCAAGAGACAAGATATTCAAACTCATATGAGGAAAACTCCAAAATGATTTTTCTTTATGCACACATCTTGATGCACACGGGTTTGAGGTCAAAAGATGCATATACATGCGAGTATGGCTATAAACATTGCGTATAGGTATAAACAAGTGATTTTTGGGGAAAATATTGGAAAATCAAAGTATAATATAGGTCAATGGGGTCTAAAGAGTCTACATAGGGACAGGGAATGTCGTAAATATGTGATCAACCAAGTATGGTAAAATCAGCTATAACATGTATGATGCACTATTCGGAATGTATGAAGAAAGGAACATCAATAGAAATATGAATTTGAGATCTCACTTGAAGAGTACCAAGATGTGCCAAGGGGAATTCATCCAAGAGTACTTCACAAGGGTCTCTTAGTTCAAGGAGAAACTAGAAGCCATTGGAGACTTTGTTGATGAAGATGAACTAATTATTACTTCTCTCAATGGTCTCACCATAACTTGGGATTGATTCATACATACTATGTGTGCCATAAAAGAAAGCATGAAGTTTGACATTGTATGGGAAGATTGCATCCAAGAGGAGGCTAGAGTATCTAATAGAGAATATCTACTTAAAGAATATGATCAATCCCTATACACCCATACCAAGAGATGAAGAAGTCAATCTAGCTTCAACAAGGAAATACACAAGGAGTCTCAACCTCCCAAGAATCTCCAAAAAAAAAGAGGAAACAATCATAGAAGAAACTACTATAACTTTCAATGTTTCAATTGTGACAAGTTTCCAGAAATTGTCCCATGAGGAAAGAAGAATACAAGAACATAAACAACAATAAAATACATCATGAACACCTAGCTGAAGATGAAGATGAATACGTAGAGGAAGAAGGAGCTCGAAGAAAAAAAATCAAAAGAAGAATATGCAGAAGAGTATGTATTATTCTTTGCACTCTTTGGGTCTATGACACCTAGAGAAGATACATGGCTTACTGATATTGGTGCTTCAAATAACATGAAGGGACAAAATAAAACTTAGTCAAAACTTGAAGAGAATAACTCTCCTCATTAGGAGATGACTATCAATACCCTATCAAAGGAATTGGTGAAGAAAGCTACAAGATTGATTCTATAACTCCCAAGAAGATGAAGGAAGTCTTATATGTACCAAGTTTGAAGAAGAGCTTACTTTCTATCTCAGCATTAGATAAGAAATGATATAGGGTTGCATTCGTAAATGGACAAGTACTTATGTGGCCCAAAGGAACATCAATTGAGGATGTAGTTATCATTGGTGAAGAAGAAGAGGGATTATATAAACTCAAGGGACATTCAGAAACAACTCTTTTTCATGAGACCACTATCCCAATTGATTTATGGCATAGGAGGCTTGCTCACATCAACTACAAAGCACTACCTCATGTGAGAAATGTAGTGTTAGGTTTACCAGATTTGAATATCCATCATGAAAGCACTTGCAAAGGATGTACGAAAGGAAAGAATATCAAGAATCCATTTCTGAGGAGTGAGACAAATACTAAAGGTACATTGGAATTAATTCATTCATATGTATGTGGTCCAATTCCCTCCACATATTTGAGTGGTTATGAATATTATGTTACATTTATTGATGACTATTCAATAAAGACATGGACATATTTCTTGAAAACAAAGGATATAGTATTTAGAAAATTCAAGGAATTGAAAGCCTTGATAGAGAATCATTAAAAAATAATAATTAATACACTTAGAGAAGAAAATGGTGGAGAATACAATTCAAAATATTTTGAATCCTTTTGTAAAGAAGATGGAATCAAGAGGTTGCTAACCACGCCCTACAATCCTTAACATAATGGTGTTGCAGAAAGAAACAGTATGACCATTATGGAAGTAGTGAAGACAATGATACATGATCAATATATTCCAATGCATATATGGGCTGAAGCAACAAGGACGACCATTTATGTAAATAATAGATTATTCCATAGTGCCCTTGATGTCAAGACTCCAAAAGAAATGTTCAAAGGAAAGAATCTTGAAGTGATCCACCTCAAGATATTTGGTTTCCCAGTATATGTTCACATACCAAAAGAAAAGAGAACCAAGTTGGACACTTCTGGAAAGAAGAGGATATTTGTTGGATGCTATGAAGTCTCCAAAGTCTTCAGAGTATACATTCTAGGATTCCATCACATGGATATTAGTAGAGATGTCACATTCGATGAAGGGCATCTCTCTAGAGATATATAAAGTTCCATCATGAAGAAGTATATGAAGAATATGTACCTCCTAGAAATGTAGAAGTTGCACCCTCCCCTGAAGATAAAACACCAAAATACCATGATATGATATAAACTCAAGAACATCCTACTGTGAATATGTCACAAAAGAGAAATCCTGGTTGGGTAAGAGAAATTATACAAAAAGTGGAGAAGTTTGAAGCTCCAGAATGATCCACAAGAGTAAGCAATAAGTCAAATCCATTTTCTAGTTATGTGTCTTTGGTTTGTGATCTTCTAGATCAAGAACCTTCCAGTTATGAATAATATATATAGAATAAATAATGGGTAGAAGAAATGATAGAAGACTACCACAAAATAATGAAGAATGATGTTTGGGATATAGTTCCCAAACCAGAAGGGAAAAAGTGTGGTATCTTCCAAGTGGATCTACAAGATAAAGCATGTAGTTGATGGAAGCATTGAGAAATACAAGGCAAGGTTTGTGGCTAAAGGATTCTCTAGGAAAGAGAGAATTGGTTATGAAGAGTCATTTGCACCAGTAACAAGGTACACTTCCATTAGGACCATTAGGGAACTTGCATCCATGATGAAGTGGATTTTACACTAGATGGATGTGAAGAAAACTTTCTTGAATGGTGTTATTGAGGAAGAAGTGTGCATAGAAAAAACTCAAGGATTTGAAGTTGAAGACATACAGAGTCAAGTATGTAAGTTGAATAAATCTATGTATGGATTGAAGCAAGCTCCTAGATATTAGTATGGAAGGATAAATAAATTTTTGACGAGCTTGGGATTTACCAAAATTAAAGTTGAACCTAACCCTTACTTTAAGGTTATGGATGATGAACCTGTCATATTATTGTTTTATGTGGATGATTTATTTTTGTCAGGAAATGAGAAAAAGATTGTAGAGTGCAAGAAGAAGCTTGCTGAAGAATTTGAGGTGAAAGGCCTTGGATTGATGCACTATTTTCTAGGTCTGTAGGTATGGAAGAACCCAGAAGGAATATTTTTCAAATAGGGAAAGTTGTTGGTTACTATGGGTAGACCTGAGTTTACTTATAATGTACAACAACACCCCTAACTCACTGGCCCTTTCGGCAATAGACCGCAGAGCGGCCTGAAGTCTCACTTGAAGTGATCTTATATGGGTTGGATAAAGACTCAAGTGTCCTTAACAAGCTTCTGTAGCATCCTGGTGTCTCACGGCTCTTCTTAACCAGCGATATCTTTTTGCGAGTCATAGTTCTCCCTTCCTCACAAACTCTGACAGGGGGAGGACTCTTATCACATCGCAGTGACTAGGACAATGTGCAAACTCTCCCTTCCGTGTTTCTCACTATCTACGATATCTCACACTGCAGCTCCTCTGTTGGTGTGATATCGCCTTCTATCAATGCGATATATCCTATAGTACGGCCCAATGTGACTCTCAAGGTCCAAAGGGTTTCCCACTGGGAGGAATATCTCAGCTAACGTCCAATAGGGTGTTAAACAACCTTACATGAACTTCACGGTTCAACACGCTCACATCACTATACTTAACTTACTGAATAAGTATACTGGAACACTTAACAGAGTGACTATTACTGTGTAAAGCAAGCACTGATAAACTCATAAGAAGACACTTGATACATTTAAACTCGTCTTTCACTTTCTATAATGCTATAACTGAATGAGAACATACAAAGCTTTACTAATTGACATACAGCATTCATGTAACAGATAACAGATAGCAACTAAGTAAACACAATCACATGAAGCAATCACATAACACACTGATTTTACGTGGTTCACTTCCAGGGTAGAAGCTACGTCCATGGGAACTGGTTTATATATTATAACTTGGGAGAGTAAAAACAGTTCCGCTGCAACCTCATATGCAGCTGAGATCTTCTGGGTAACTCCGTGCACACCGCCTGGAGCCCTTCTCTCTTAGATCTCTTCTCTTCTTATATTGCTTCTCTTACAATATACTCTTCCTCTCTCTCTCTCTCTCTCAATCCCTGTGGCTTGTTACATACATACTCTAGGAGTCAGCTACTGGTTACAGTAAGATACTACAGGTTGAATAACAGAACCAGAGCTCGGCTCTTCTATAATACAAAAGATCTATGAGCTAACAGATCATCGACTGACTAGATGAATAGCTAATTAGCTAACAGACTATCTGACTAGCTGAATAACTAATTAGCTAACCTTTTACAATACAAAATACCTCCCTTTATAGGTGCCCCGAAGTTCTCACCATTACAACACTATGGGCCTCTCCCAACAGTAACCCAAAAGACCCTAACTGTGACAGTCGGTCTATCTGTACTCCAACTGCCGCTTTTCATCACACCACAGCTTCCTGCAGTCTTCCACACTTCTTGGCATTGACCGTGGGTACTGGAGCCGGTTCCTTTTCTATCCTTCATCTTCAATACCTCGGCCTCATTGCTCCTTTTCCTTTATGAGGGTAGCTGAGCCCTCCTGTCTTCGTCGTTTCCTTAAGTGCAGTGGTTGAGCTTTCTCCTCTCGGCCGCTCAGGTACTGTTACCTTTGACTTACTCATTCCAAAACAACAGCTTTTCCTGTAGCTGCGGGACCCTACTCCAACAGTCCCCTAACACTTACTTGTGGCTCGCCCTTGAGCCACTAAAAACTGGTTTCTATTACTGTATCTTTTCCTTGGCTTCCTGCGAAGTCCTTGTAAATCTCTATTGAAGTCCTGTGACTTCTTTCTCCATAGCTTCGACACACTCTTCTGTCATTTCAAGCATAGCTTGACTGATGCTTGAATCTTCTGTAAATCTAGTTCGTAGGTCACTTGTATCTTTCCTTCCCTTATTGTCATGCTCTCACTCTCATCGCTTGCGAGACCTGATATACTCCAAAGTTGCCTATAGGTTTTTTCTTAGGTCAGAAACTCTTTGAAGTATCTTAAGCTCTTGAGAAGTCGTCCATAGATATATTTTCCCCTTTATCCGGGTTAGAACTTTTATCACAGAGGAAATATAAATCTGTATCTTCCAGCCTTCTCAAACATTTCATTTAGTTTGGAGCCTTCTTATGTGAAAGGTATCCAAACCAGGAATTCCATTCCGAGAACAAGCCTTTGTCTTCTTCTTGAAGTTCTGCTTGTTCGGTTTGTTTTCCCTTTAACTTTTCTTCTCAGCAACTCTCTCCAGGTATTCATGCTACTTATTTTCTGCATATTTTCATTCTTGACCTTTGGAACCTCTTGTTCTTCTCTTAGCTGATGAGATAGGTCATCTTCCTTCTTTCGTTGCCTTCTTTTTCTCATTTTTACTTTCTTCCTGGCTGGAGATTTCTTCTCATCATTCTTCTGCTCTGCTTTCTTATCTTCAGTGATCGGCTCTTCTTTCTACTTCTCTGCAGCAAAGACTTTGATGACATGAACCATTTGTTGGTTACTATGGGTAGACCCAGGTTTACTTATAATGTACCAACAACACCCCTAACTCACTGGCCCTTTCGGCAACAGACCGCAGAGCGGCCTGAAGTCTCACCTGAAGTGATCTTAGATGGGTTGGATAAAGACTCAAGTGTCCTTAACCAGGTTCTGTAGCATCCTGGTGTCTCATGGCTCTTCTTAACCAGCGAGATCTTTTTGCGAGTCGTAGTTCTCCCTTCCTCGTGGAATCTGATAGGGGGAGGACTCCTATCACATCACAACGACTAGGACGATGCACAAACTCTCCCTTCCACGTTTCTCACTATCTGCGATATCTCACACCGTAGCTCCTCTGTCAATGCGATATCACCTTCTGTCAATGCAATATCTCCTATAGTACAACCCAACGTGACTCTCAAGGTCCAAAGGGTTTCCCACTGGGAGGAATAACTCAGCTAACCTCCAACAGGGTGTTAAACAACCTTACATGAACTTCACGGTTCAACACGCTCACATTGCTATACTTAACTTACTGAATAAGTATACTGGAACACTTAACAGAGTAACTATTACTATGTAAAGAAAGCACTGATAAACTCATAAGCAGACACTTGATACATTTAAACTCGTCTTTCACCTTCTATAATGCTGTAACTGAATGAGAACATACAGACCTTTACTAACTGATATACGGCATTCATGTAACAGATAACAGATAGCAACTAAGTAAACACAATCACATGAAGCAATCACATAACACACTGATTTTACGTGGTTCACTTCCAGGGTAGAAGCTACGTCCACGGGAACTGGTTTATATATTATAACTTGGGAGAGTAAACACAGTTCCGCTGCAACCTCATATGTAGCTGAGATCTTCTAGGTAACTCCGCGCACACCGCCTGGAGCCCTTCTCTCTTAGATCTCTTCTCTTCTTATATTGCTTCTCTTACAATATACTCTTCCTCTCTCTCTCTCTCTCTCAATCCCTGTGGATTGTTACATACATACTCTAGGATTCAGCTACTGGTTACAGTAAGATACTACAGACTGAATAACAGAACCAGAGCTTGGCTCTTCTATAATACAAAAGATCTATGAGCTAACAAATCATCGACTGACTAGCTGAATAGCTAATTAGCTAACAGACTGTCTGACTATCTAAATAACTAATTAGCTAACCTTTTACAATACAAAATACCTCCCTTTATAGGCGCCCCGAAGGTCTCGCCATTACAACACTATGGGCCTCTCCCAAGAGTAACCCAAAAACCCTAACTGTGATAGTCGGTCTATCTGTACTCGAACTGTCGCTTTCTGTTACACCATAGCTTCCTGTAGTCTTCCACGCTTCCCGGTGCTGATTGTGGGTACTGGCGCCGCTTCCTTTTCTATCCTTCATCTTCAATATCTTGGCCTCGTTGCTCCTTTTCCTTTATGAGGGTAGCTGAGCCCTCCTATCTTTGCCGCTGCCTTAAGTGCAGTGGTTGAGCTTTCTCCTCTCGGCCGCTCAGGTACTGTTACCTTTGACTTACTCATTCCAAAACAACAGCTTTTCTTGTAGCTGTGGGACCCTACTCCAACAAAAGTATGTTGTGGAAATCTTAAAAATATTTGATATGTTGGAATGCAAAGCCATGACCACACCCGTGGATACCAACCTGAACTTGTTAGATGATGATACATCAGAGTTAGTGGATGTGACTCAATATAGAAATATTATTGGGTTGTTGATGTATCTAATGAATACTAGGCCATATATATGATTTTCTATGAACACCTTGAGTCAGTATCTAGTTAGTCCTAGATGTGTTCAACTGGTAGCTGCAAAGCATGTGATGAGGTACGAAAAAGGTACGATAGACTTTGCTCTATACTATGTTGGAGATCATGACTACATATTGTATGGTTATATAGATGTATATTTGGATAGAAGTATCTCAGACAAGAAGAGAACCTTAGGTGGATGTTATTGTCTGGAATCTACCATGATCTCATGGTTTAGCAGGAAATAGTACAGTGTTTCTCTCAGCACAGTCGAAGCAGAGTATATAGCAGTTTGTTCTGCTAGTTGTGAATCCATATGGCTTCGAAAGTTGATGTTAGGTATATTTGAGCTAGAGTTGGATACCAAAGTGACTCTATGTGACAACCAAATTTGTATAAAGATGACAAAGAACCCAGTGTTCCATGGCAAGTCAAAGCACATAGGAATCTGGTATTTTTCATATGGAATATGGTATAGAAGGGATCTATAAAGCTCTAGTATGTGAGAATTGATGAACAAGTTGTTGATGTGTTGACTAAGCCTCTATCTTGAGTAAAGTTTGAATGCTTCTGTGACAAGCTTGGTGTATTTTGAAAGGACCTTCCTTGAAAGGGGAAGCAGTGATGATGATGTTGTAGTGGAGGACATTCTTCGAAAGGGGGATTAGTGATGATGATGTTGCAGTGGAGTACCTTCCTTGAAAGGGGGAACAATGATGATGATGTTGCAGTGGGATTGTATCATCCCTATACATTAGTACTAAAGTGATTCACATAATTTTTTCTCTGAGATGTGGTTGATGATGTTTCAATGGGAGTGTATCATCTTTGGACATTAGTCCTAAATTGATCCACAAAATTTTGTCTCTGTTATGTGGTGGGATTGTATCATCCATGGAAATTAGTACTAAAGTGATCCATAGACTTTTGTCTATGTGATGTGGTGAGATTGTTTCATCCCTGGACATTAGTCCTAAAGTGATCCACATAATTTTTTCTCTGTGATGTGGTGGGATTGTATCGTCCATGGACATTAGTCCTAAAGTGATCCACATATTTTTGCCTCCATGATTTGGTGGGATTGTATCATCCCTGGACATTACTCCTAAAGTGATCTGCAAAGTTTTGTCTATGTAATGTAGATGGGATTGTATCATCCCTGAACATTAGTCCTAAAGTGATCCTAAAACTTTTGTCTCAGTGATGGATTGCATCATTATTGGAATTTGTCCTAAAGTGAAAGGGATTGATCATCCCATAATTGGATCATGTGTGTTGTAGGTTATGGTGTTACAGATGATGTTGTTGCTGATTGAAAGATCAAGTGTTGTTGCAGATGATGTTGTTGTTGATTGAAAGATAAAGTGTTGTTGTAGATGATCGAGTGATCGAGTGTTGCAGAAGATGCAGATCAAAGATGAAGACTCTGACGATGATGCTCTAGTACTGAAGATGTTGAAGATGGTCTAGTAATTTTTCTAGTTGCTAATGATTGTTGAAGAAAAAATTCCAATGACATACAGATGTATGACCTTGATTTTGTTGATGATGCTCTCTCTCCTTGGTCCTACTGTTGATTTTGTTGTTGTCAATAGAATACCCTTCTCATTAAGAAGGGGTGTAGCAGGGATTTCTCCTTGATACAGGGGCAAGAATGGATCCCTTATGTCTATAGGACAGAAGGGTAGGTTCCTGCTAGTGGGTAAATGTAGAAAATAAAATGCAAGGTAAATAGACAGAAAAGTAAACTAAGCTAAGAACAAAAAGAAGATAGAAGCAATGGTGAACCCCTCTGCAAATACAAGTTAGGGTTCCGCCTCCAAAGACCCGTAAACAAAGATTAAGCTACAATAATCTACAAAACAATATTAAACATAAACCTACAAATGAAATAAGGGTTAGAAAGCAAATAAAACTAAGAAACTAAGAAATAAAACATGAAACATGGTTATACCTTCTAATGGGTGGAAATGGGCCACCATGCCCTAGCTTGTGGAAGCACCTCTCTTGGATGGGGGAGCAATGACTCAATGGAAATGGAGGAGAGGGAGTGGGTGGCTTGAGATGCAAAGGTCTCAAGGCATCCACGGGAAGCATAACAATATGCAAGGGAGAAGTTGTTTGAGAGTGACCCCCCACCCTACTTTTATAGCTTTTTTAAGGGGTTTTAGGGTTTTAATCCCTTGGTCAGGGATTTATCCCCTTTTGCCCTAACTTTAGCTCCTTTTAGGGTTTTAGCCCCTTTTTGGGGGTTTTAGCTCCTAGGAGACTATTTTGGGCTCCTTTTTGGGGTTTTTAAGCCCTTTTCTTCATCCTTTAGCTGTTTTGAGGGTGTGGGGGTCTAATGGAGTGATGTGAGGGTCATGAGATGGTGCCCTTGGGTGGTGTAGGCCATTGAGATCTAAGTGGGGGATTTTTGGGTTAATAGATTGCCCCCTGAGGTGTGAGGGAAGGAACTCAATGTATGGCCAATGAACATCATAGGATTTCCTACGTAGAGGTGGTGCTTCCGGGGCTGGGGCATGGTGGATTTTGGTTTTTGTATTAATATGGTTCCCATCAATGGGTGAGATACAAATAATGTGTGACATGTATATGGACGAGGTGGGCATCCCCATGCTCATGACAATGTCAAAAGAATAATTTGACCTATGCTCTAAAATACAAGAGCTGATCATATACAATTGATGTTACAATAATGGTTGCCTCCATGTGAGGTTGAATACAATGATGATCTGGTACATTGAACCCATGGCATTCTCATGGAATGCTATATCTTCATGACTGATGGTCTACTAGATCTGGAATGGTACATAGCTATGTGGACTTGCTGATTGAGAGTCAAAATCTCTGAGGTACAAGTATGCTGCATCAATCATAAAGGTATATCGAAGCACTGATGGGGCTTCTGAACACTGTCTCCAATGAAACCCAAAAATCACAAGGGACATAACCTGTTTAGGTCCCTCGAGTGGACTCACCAATGTGCTAGAGTCAGGTGACATCTGGGGTCTTCGACCAAATATTGTATGGACAAAACCCTGTATGAATCTCAACGGTGTGATGATGTAGTTGAAGTCGAGCACATGAGAAACAACCATCCCAAGAGGCACTAAGGAATCCTCTCAAGTGTTCCAAGGAACTCATCAATGAGGTTAATGAAACCAAGATACAGGGACCTCTAGGTCTATGTTATAGAGATTTTCACCCCACTAGGTGAATCACACTTTGTATGGCCTTCCCCTATCCCGCTATAGACTCTTTAGACCCAATGGACCACATTTTATCCTTTGATGTATCATTGATCATCCCCAAAACTATATAAACTATGATATACGCGGATTTTTCCCCGATAACCGCGTACATACGCGGGTTTGACCACTATAGTCGTGTACATCAGGATGTATGAATAATCCAAATCCTTTTGGAGAGTTCCTTGACTTGGATCCGACTCATATGACTCCTGGCCTTCCATATGCCTTGAGATCGCACAGATTCAACCTTTCATTATCCCTTGTGAAGCTATATAAGGAATCCCTTGGTACATTGAAGAAGGGGGGAAGCATAAGAGAGAATTGAGAGTACCGAAACTATAGTCCATTGTTGCCAGAACTATACTTGAGTCTGCATCCCTTTGTCCCTTTGGAGCACTGTTGTGTTCTTCCCAAGATTGCCTTTGTTAGTGAGCTTGCTATCGGAGTGATGGAGGATTGAGGTGGTGGAGGCCCAAGTGGGGGATTTAATTTATCCAGTTCGCAGATGTGCCATCAGAGGTTGTCACTTGTAATCTATGATTCATATTAATAGAAATATATTTTCCTATCCAGTAATGTGTATTTGAATTAATGTTGCATCCATTGGAATATGTCAAATGCTTATACATTATAGATTATATATGCTAGAATAGATCTAACACCATGAAATATAGTATGCTTGTATTGTTTACTTGTTGTTGAGGATGTGCTATAACAATTCAAGCTGGAGATTGGAAAGCACAATGGGGATCTACTTCAACCGTCCGGAATAAGGTACGAGGTTCGATCCTTTAGTGTTAGATGTTTTTATTTCTATTGCATATTGGGAAAGATTGATTTCTGGAGTCTAGCTGTCTGTTGTGGTACCCCAAGCCATAGGAATTTCTCTCCGTAACAGAATTGGCGACTCCGCTGGGGATGTTCCTTGTTTTTCTTTGGGGTTGGGGGCACAATGGGCTTGATATTATTGACTTGCTCTCTGTTTCTCTCTGTTTCTATGTCGCATGTTATAGTATGTTTGTCCATTGACACTCCCTTTTATTGGTTTGGCCTTGACCTGATTTTTACCACTGCATTCTCTGTATACGTGGGTTTTTGGCTGAAAGTCGCGTACATACGCGGATTTCTGGACAACATTCGCGTACATATGCAGTTGTTCTTTATACAGTCGCGTACATCCTCCCTTTTGGTGAGTCTGATGTTGTGGGAAGTTGCTGGGTGGGTTGTGAGTGTGGTTGGGTCTTCCTTGGGTCTGAAGTTGTCTGTTGGATGCTTCTTTTGTGACCAGAGACCGTTCGTGCTTATCTCAGGTATCACGTCTATACTAGCATATAGGTTAGGTTCACCACCGTTTGCATTTTGCATGACCTTATGACCATGTCACTATATCCTTAGGTACAAACCCACTCTATTATGTCACGAAACCTTCTTGCTGATATAGAAGTGGCATGATGTGAGTGGTAGAGACTCACCTTACATGGGTACCCTAGATAGCGCCTTATTTGCATTTGGTGCCCATGCCGATGTTTCCCCCTTTAGGGTGTGGGAGTCCATTGTATAGTATTTCCATGACATTTAGCAAGAGCCTCATACTCCTCTTGATCTTATGCTGGCCTGTATCCCCCCGGAATCCCCTTATATCGAGTTGTGAATGCATTATCATGAGCTTTGCCTGTCTTATTGAGCTTTATGCCGGCTCCCCTGACATTGCGTTTCAGCCATGTAGCCCGAGCTTGTCTCATGTCTAGCCATGCAGAGCCTTTATTTATATCTTTCCCAGCTTGATGCCCTTTTTTACCGGGAGGGGATTTTCCCTCGAGTATCGATATCCTACACATGTATCCTTGCATTGAGAATAGGTATGTTCCACTGCTTGGAACTAGTTTGTTTTCCTTTATGACACTCGTCTCCTCCTAGTTTGTAACTATAAAGCTAGTTTATTCTTTTTTCAAGCTTTTCAAATAACTGAAAAAGACCAAAAAAATCAAAAAACCAAAAAGCCGGAGAAGAAAAAATATTATCTTTGGCAGCTGTCGAGTCGTGTCGCCTTCGAACAGAGCACTGTATATCACATCCATTGGTTGGGTTATAGTTTGACTTTAGGAGCTGTACTCATTATCTGAGTTTTATCTCCATCGACTGGTTAAGCTTCCAGTCCCTATGGAGCCTCTATTGATGCCTCCTGCGTCATAGAGATGTCCCAGTTTGTATATCGAGTCTGTGCTGCCTTCATTCAGTCACCATACGCCATTATGCTCTTGTTCGAAGGAAGTTGAAACCTGAGTCGGCCATTCCTCAGTTATCTTGACTTTGCATGTCGGCCATTCCCGATACAGTTACTGGTTCGTGCACCTTATGATAGAGTTCTTTCATATTATACAGCCTTGCTGAGTACCTCGTGTTGGATGATGGGGGATGCCTTAATGCCCTCCTTCCAGCAGATTTCATCCCATCGACTTCAGATCATTTATTCTAGGATTGGAGTCTAGAGTCATTATGAGTGCCTTGAGACTTGCAGTCATCAGTGTCAGGTTCTCTCACCATCGACGGTTTTGGGAATACATCAATGTCCCCTGATCGATGGATCCTCTCAAGTGTTCGACCTCAACACATTTATTCACACTTGTTAGTTTGCACTCTAGTACCTTGATTCCCATTTTCATTATTGGTGGGTGATCTCGCGTCTGTTAACGGTATACATCAATGACCGGTAATCAGACAATGGACTACTATGTTCGACCTCGACACCTCTATTTGCATAGTAGGACATGTACTCGTAGCGGTTTGTGTAGAAGACCTTCCATATTAGTGGCATCCACTATATTCTACCTCCTTGATCGTGCCAGTGTTCATGATATTTCAGCTCTCGTGACTTGTTCCAGTATATGTCAGACATTTCCAGCCACTATGGAGATCTTGATCTGTTATATATCTTCAGCCTATGTGGAGATCATTGCACTTTGTATATCTTCATCATGGAGATTATGATCTATGTATATTGTACGTGGCGATGACCACATATGTGTTCTCATGTTTCATGCCTATTCATGGCCATTGTACTCTTATGTATCCGGGACTACTATATGTATTTGTAGTTATATGCAGAGTTGTATTATGGTATTATGTTGATTGGGTGGCTGGTCTTCCATTTGGGTACCTTCATCACTTCACTTCTGGGATGGAATTATAATGTATTTCGGCCATCGTATAACCCCTCTGATCTCATACATTAGGGGGCATCTGTTATAGAGATTTTCACCCCACTAGGTGAATCACACTTTGTATGGCCTTCCCCTGTCCCGCTGCAGACTCTTTAGACCCAATGGACCACATTTTATCCTTTGATGTATCATTGATCATCCCCAAAACTCTATAAACTATGATATACGCATATTTTTCCCCGATAACCGCGTACATATGCGGGTTTGACCACTATAGTCGCGTACATCGGGATGTATGAATAATCCAAATCCTTTTGGAGAGTTCCTTGACTTGGATCCGACTCATATGACTCCTAGCCTTCCATATGCCTTGAGATCGCACGGATTCAACCTTTCATTATCCCTTGTGAAGCTATATAAGGAATCCCTTGGTACATTGAAGAAGGGGGGAAGCATAAGAGAGAATTGAGAGTACCGAAACTATAGTCCATTGTTTCCAGAACTATACTTGAGTCTGCATCCCTTTGGAGCACTGTTGTGTTCTTCCCAAGCTTGCCTTTGTTAGTGAGCTTGCTATCGGAGTGATGGAGGATTGAGGTGGTGGAGGCCCAAGTGGGGGATTTAGTTTCTCCGGTTCGCAGACGTGCCGTCAGAGGTTGTCACTTGTAATCTCTGATTCATGTTAATAGAAATATCTTTTCCTGTCCAGTAATGTGTATTTGAATGAATGTTGCATCCATTGGAATATGTCAAATGCTTATACATTATTGATTATATATGCTAGAATAGATCTAACACCATGAAATATAGTATGCTTGTATTGTTTACTTGTTGTTGAGGATGTGCTATAACAATTCAAGATGAATATTGGAAAGCACAACGGGGATCTACTTCAACCGTCCGGAATAAGGTACGAGGTTCAATCCTTTAGTGTTAGATGTTTTTATTTCTATTGCATATTGGGAAAGATTGATTTTTGGAGTCTAGCTGTCTGTTGTGGTACCCCAAGCCATAGGAATTTCTCTCTGTAATAGTCTATCCTCTGGAATATGTGTGTTGGCGTCAATAGAGGGAGACCTGCCCCTAGCCAAGGAAATGATGTTTCCTTGACCAGGAGTGCGAGGGAGATAACTGGAAGGTGTTAAGCAATCTACAGACTGACTCATTGAATGGGGAGGGGGGTGAGCAAAATATTTGGATAGGGGCAAGGGGAGGGAGAGTCAAAATTCCTTGTTCAGAGTATGACGGCAGGGAGGACCAGGAAGCAAATGAAATAGACTCATGGGAATGGGATCATAGCTGAAATACTGAGGATATCAATGCAGATGGGAAATACTTGGAGGAGGTAGACACTTTTGATACTGATGGGATCCAAGGAAGACACATTGCAGAGTACTCTGAGCAAAGGCGACCCAACGAGGGAATGTTGCCAAACTATTTTTTGTGGGGTGGTGTCTAGGGACACTGTTATGGTACGATCTCATGGATTTTTGGTGAGCCCGAGAAGGTAAATGCTCGATGGTGCTTTCAATTTTAGAGAGTCTAAAAGCATGAAGAAGACTCCAGTGGGGGCCATTGGTAGTCTCCTGTGCCCGAAAAAGGATAAAAGTATGCATAGGAGAACTCGCCCATCCTGGAGGAGATGAGAGACTTCTTTACCATTGGTAGTCCAATCAGGCTGAAAAAGGTTAAACCTATACTGACTGGACGGTCATTCAAATAATTTTATGAGCATGAATGAAACCAATTTTTCTCGGCAATATTTTCTTGATGAGAAGGCTGGAAAAGAGCTTAACGACAACCCGTGGTGAGATTTTTCGTAAAGTGTGGCCCCTCTACCCGAGAAAGCATAAAAGTATGCAGAGGGGAACAGTCTTGGCTTGAGTGTGCCAAGGGTGTCCTTTTCATTTTATTGGTCTACATGGTTTGTAAAAGGATTTGAACGAGACGATGCAGACGCCATTTCCTATACTTTAACAAGCGGGAAAGGAAGCAGCTGCGCTCGACAATCTTTTCATTGTTTTAAGGAGTCAGAAAAGAGCTTAAACGAAACTCCAATATGGTCAACCGATTAAGGTGGCACAAGCGGTGCCCCATGTCAGGATAGTGGAAATAGGTCTAAAGGTCATCTGCATAGAATGGATGGAACAGAAGGCTCTCATACATACCAATACATGCACAAGATAGATCGTGGCAGAGGCTCGCGACTCGATGTGGCAGAGGCACACAAACCGAAGTGGCTCTTGGACAGAGGTCAGGAGAGTGTGTGTGTGTGTGTGTTGTGGTAGATGGAATTGACTACATGCGATGTAAGTACAATTCTCGAGGCACTTATATGCCAAATAAATGCAAGAAAAATAAAGGGTTTTGTGGACGATGGTCCAGATGCCCGCGTAAGGTGCGGTGGAAAAGACAATTATAAATACAAAAATAAAATTAAAATTACATTCCTTAACGGGTGATGGCCCGAGGACCTACATGAGTAGCAATAGGAAAGAGTGATACAAGTACAGGTCCACAAATACTTGCATCACCATGCTGTGGCGTGTAAATTGAGGTAACTTCTGGGGAGCGGTCCCGAAATTTGTTTGTTAAACATGAGACTATGGTCTCAAAAGGAGATGGAAATTTGAGCCTAGAGGTGTGAGAGGTGTCTTGAACCGGTTCTGGGTGAATTTTTATTAGCAGTTGATGGTGTTGCCCCTAAATTGTGCTAAAAAATGTTGAAAAACAAGAAAGGGAAAAAACTATGCTATAAGGGACTCATAGTGGTTATATCAAGCATAGACTCTATTGAGGTGGAGCTTGTTGTAGGGTTTCTTCAAGAGTCGACCATCTGAGTCAGCAAAGAGGTATTCCCCCTTGCCAAGATGAAGGTCATTGGCAAGGTGGGATGACGAAATCTGGTCTTTTATGGGAAGAACCGATTCCACACTACGGTTTAAAGGGAATGGGGTAAAACTGAAGGCAGTCTTACATATATCTTCGTCATCACATAAGTGGTGCTGGGATAGATCAGGTGGATCTTCCATATCCAATGAGGCAAAAGGGAAACTAGTGCTAGATATCATGAAAATGGTATTGGTTATGGTTTTTGTGGCCTTTCCCCCAGTCTTTGTTGGAGGAAGAGGGGCAGGCATGGAGACAGAAGGAGTCTTTGATGGACCTAGATGTAGGTGCAACATCATCTCAATTGGTTGGACATGAGTCAACACATCCTGGGGCCTTAGAGGTAGGGTAGGTGGTTCAAGGTGCCACATAGTATCTCCCAGTGTGAAATCCTGTAGATTGTAGGTTTCCAAGACAGACTTACTCACGATCTCGGATGGTAGGAAAAGGAAAGGGAAAAGAAAAAGGAAAAGGATCATGTTGAGTGGGAATGAACCCCACTGTTTCCCTAGTACTTGAGGTTGAGGTTGCAATTGAGGTTGCAGCTGTGGCTAGGGAAACATCAGAAGAGATAGGTCTAATGGACCGTCGGTGATGGTGGAGACAAGAGGGTCTATAGAACTGGACGTCATGTAGATGGACATGGTGTCTGAAGAAGGTGGTGGGGGGTGCACTTCTTCGATCAAGGTGATTTCAAACTCAAGGGAATGGTGATGGAGGTTAGCGAGAACCATTCAAAATTCGGGAAAATATTGGCAATGTTGGGAGTAATCTCCATACAAACCTCAAAGGATGCAATCATGTTTTGTCCTTAATTCCTTGTTCCTGACTACTTGCGTGGTTGGGAGTTCAACCATGGGGATGTTTTCGTTTGTATCCATGGCATCTAGATGCGCACGGATCACTGGGATTTCAGGGAAATTCTGAGTTGGATGGCCCTGTTGCTCATAGACGACGCAATGTGGGACTTGTCATGGCTCTGTAGTGGCATTGGTGTTCTTGCCCCTAGCCCTTTTGGGTTGGGGTAGTGTAGGTGTGGGTGCGGTGGTTGGATTGTGCGGACCGGGTGGAGGGTGGGACTCAACCATGATAGGTTGCACTGGGGTTAAAACAACCTGGGGCATTGCTGGTTGAGTTGGTGGATCAAGATACCATACTGGAATTCCCAATGTAAAGTTAGGTAGGCTCAAGGTGGCCATTACCGGTTTTCTCATGACACTAGGTGGGGGGAAGAGGAAGGGAATCGTATGTACTAGGGATGATCCCAAATAACTCCCTGACAATTGCATGTGGGGATGTGGTTGTGGTTGCGGTTGCACGTAATGCTGTTGCTACAAGTGATGTTGTGGCTGTTGTTGGTGTTGCAGCTACAGACAATGTTGTGGTTGTGGTTGGGGCTGTGGCTACGTTGGTTGTTTGGGTGCAGCAGTGCTTGATGAGACCATGCACAAGTTTGCAATTTAATTTTGTGTTGGTGGTGGTGACACTAACAAGAAAGGAGCCGTCATGGGGGTATCAGCAAACAACCCAAGGCCCACATTCAATAATGGGGAGGCTAGTGTGTTTTCAACCATAGTGTTGGTTGTAGGGATGGCATTAATGTGTGTGGTCGCCCCTTGTGGCTCAATGGGGGTGATGGTAGGGATAACGTTGGCAGGTTCCATTAACCCTTGCGGATCATGATAAGTGAGCTGGTCAACCGTCACAATCTTCCCTTCATGGGGGGACATCATGAGATGGAAGACAGTTGATGCGATAGCTCGCATGGCATACATGTAACTCCTTCTGAGGAGGAGGTTGTAGTCCAGTTGAGCATTGACGACTTCTATGTCGATCAACACTATCTTCCCGACTAATGTGATGGGGACGTGGGGGAGGATTCCTTGGGATTTAGTGGGGTGTCCATCATAATCCCATAGAGTTGTGGAGGACGGTTGCAGAATTGGTGATCCAAGTTTCTACCAAACCAAGGTAGACATAACGCACGTGGATGCCCCCTCATCCACTATGCATCGATCAACAACCAAATTCCAAATGGACACTGGGATTTGGAAGGAAATGGTCAAGGGCATGTGTGGTTCCCCATTCTCCGTGTCAAATGTGATCAACTTAGAGTCAGAGGGGTCTACTACCCCTAGGGTGGCTAGTAAGGATTTTCGCTGCGTTGGGCATGTTTTAAGTACCTCAAGAGCAGACATGGCGGTCGCCATTTGGGCCAAATCATCCATAATGCTATAGCTAACTGCAGCTCTAGCCGTGGCATTATTGGTAATCCTGCGTATGGGGGGGCGTGGGAATGGGGGTAACTGAAGAGGTAGGTTGATTGTCTTAGACATGGATGCCGCTCATGTGTCAGCGGGTTTGGTGGTGGTACCGTACTGATTCCATCTAGTTTGTAAGTTCACATCTTCAGTCGTCATGGCTAGCAGGTGGTGAACACCTTTTTCGACAGTGGGAGGTACCCCTAGAGCATTGGGATTGGGTTGGGGAGGAGGGGCAGTTGCCACCAATCCTTGGAGTAGTTGTGGGTTTTGAAGCACCATGGGGGGAGGACCTTGTGGTGCCGAGTTGGGTTGGGCTTGATTGGCAGCTTGTTGGGCCTCATTTTGAATGGCCTGCTTCGCACAAGCCATGAGGGGACACTCAAATGTGTAGTGCCCATAAACATCATAGAGTGTGCACAGTTGGTTTGTGCACAAAGAGGCATTATGTCTTGGTGCATTCTGTCATGGGGGGTTTTGGGTTGGCCGGTTTGGCACGACATTGTTGGCAGGGTTCAGTTGTTGACTGCCTTCTTGCGGTTGGTTATTGCCTTGTTTGCAGGGCCTATTATTTCGAGCTTTCCCTTGTTGATTGTTGGGGGCAAGCTAGTTGGGATGGTTTTGTTATGCGAACACTTGTCCCAACGAGGCAGGTGGAGTAGGGCCGAGGGATTGAACTGGTTGCACTAGCGATGCATAGTAGATTTGTGGGGGTGGTGGTGCCACAAATGTGGGCATTTTCCCCACATACTACTGTGTTGACCAAGCCATGGCCTGAGCCTACTGCGGTGGTGCAGGCTGTGTGTAGGAAGTTGTTGCTCCAGACTGAAACATCATTCTTGCCTAGTCCAGAGCTTGGTTCTGGTAATCAACACTAGCAGTGTTTCTTGGTTGTGGTGTAATGACAGGTGGTGTCAGTCCAGGCTATGACTGTTGGGAGACCGATCCTATGATGCCGTCAGCAGCATGGGATGCCTTCGGTGTGTCGCGGTAGGAGGTACTCAGATGGGGAGCGTCTGATATGATGGTGTATAGGTATCCAGACTGAGCATAGATAAGGTCAAATTGTTGGGCCTTTAGTATGGCCTCTTCTTTAGATTGGGGACATTCAGACGCGACATCCTTTGCTAAGGGCGGGAGCAAGGTCTTAAGGAACCAACCCAAGAAGATCTTGCCATCAAGTTGGATTTTACATAAGCTATGGCATCACTGCCACTCATGGATATGGTCAGTTATGTGAGTGGCAGTGCTTTGATGACAGGATAGCAGGATCTCCACCCCTTCATCATATCTGACAAGGAGTTGGAAATACTATAGGAACATGAAGGCTAGGGAGTTGAATTTCGGGTACTTGGCTTGTGGTAACGCAATGTACGATTTGGTCGCGGCACATGTAAGGGTACGTTGGAATAGTCTTAGCCTAGTGGAGTCATCTATGATGCTGTTGGATGAGCACCATCGATGGAATGCCATTATGTGGTTTTGGGGACATTCCCTTGCTTTGTCTTCAAACTTGGGGATGTCTAATGGCAGCTTAGTTGGCATTGGAGGCCAAAAAGATTGATGGAGGATGGGGTCATTTGTTAATCTATCCAAGTCAGGCAAGTTAAGATGAGCCATGAAGGGTATATTTGACCCCAAGTTGATGTGGGATGGGGCTACGATGGTGTTGTGGTTTGTAGGTGCATAATGCATCTGCACAGCTAGGGGTGATTGCGATGGTACCATTGCAGACGGGCCAATGCCCCCAAATGTTGTGGGTGGGACAGTATGAGTGGCAGGGACATTGCCCCCATGTATGACAGTAGGGGCAATGTAAGTGGATGGTCCACTTCACCCCTATGTGGCAGGAGGGGTAGTGTGTGTGGAGGGGCCACTGCCCTCATGTGTTGCAAGTGGGTCAGCTTGGCTGGTCACTATGGGTGGTGGAAGCTAACTAATTACAATCTGCATGATTGTGCTTGGGCCACTTGCCAAGTTGTGGGTGACAGGTTGTGATGTGGACATGGGTCCATTTTCTAAGGTTAAGCCGAAAAATGGATCCGGGTTGGAACTAGCCATGGGGCTTGATGGTGCGGTATGGATTTCTGGTTCAGACTGATATGGGTCTGAATCAGAATAAAAGGTTGTGTGGCCTTTTGATGGTGTGGGAGATCACTGAGAATGGTTTCAATGGTGTTGATTGAGTGTTCCAAATGGTGGTGGTTTGCCTCTTAGGCGTGAGGAAGAGCGAGGAGGATCAATTGTGTTAGATTTATGTCTGAAACTTGGTGGGAATGATGTTTGGACCCCGGTTTTAGTGGCTTCCTATTGGTTGCAGGTGGTCACTCGGCCACCAAGACTGCCAGAAGACATCACTTGGCTTTTTCCTCACAGGTGTTTCTACTCAATCAGAAGGGGTCGTTGCCCATTTCGCTTGGCAATTCCTCTCAGGGCCAGCTACTTTGGGGTTCTTGCGGTACTCCTCACAATGAGTTTCTGGGAAAATCCCAAGTACTTCCCACAGTTGAAGTAGTTAGGGACTTATGTCCTAAAAGATTGTAGAGTTGTTTGTACTTATTGTAAATTGGTAGATTTTAAGGTTCACTCAGTGTCATGAACTGAGTTGGGTTAATTAGTTGGTATGGTGTATTTGTTTGTTTGTTTTTTTGGTAGTTGTTTGCTACAAATGGTTTATGAATTCATCATGGTAGAGTTCATTTCATTATGTTTATGTATGCAAGCATTGAATGATCAGAAATTGTGAACAAATACAGTGATTAATCCTGAATGTTTGCTGGCCTAACTAGATGTCTACCTCACACTGATATTCCTCTTCAACCAAGAGAAGGTGATGGGATCTCAACACAATGGTACTAAGCCCATCCGTAAATCCTCAGGTCACCTCTCGAATGCTAGGTTGGTCAATAGGGAGGACGCTTAGAGCCGTGAGAAGCCCTCCTTCTCTACCCCCTCTACCTTCTAGGTCATCGAGTTTTAATGGTTTGGAACAATATAGTGGAGTGCCTAGATCTATATGAGGTTTCCCTTCGTCGAATCCCAGAATACCCTAGAGGGTGATGACTAGGTAGAGGAGGAAGGGGAAGTAAGACAGTTAATTTTAGGTTGATTTTAGTTAGGCTAGGTTCATTTGATTAAGCCATTTAACATTTACTTGGCATCTACACCTTGTTTATGAAAGAAATTGCAGAAAATGAAAACAAAAACTGAAATTGACTTGCAGTGCTGGACAGAGGCGGCTGAGCCGCACTAACAGTCCTATAAAACTGAAATTAATTATTATTAAACTGAAATTAAAGTTTTGTTTGACAGGCCGCACATTTTTTTATCAAATCTGGCGAGGGGTCCACAATATTTTTTCAGAAACAGGTGAGGGGGTCACACAGAATGTAGAAACAGTCGTGGACTAAGTTTATGGGTTGAAGTCACACTTATTGGGGGATTAAGTGCACCCTGGGTGCACCTGTTTTCCCATTAAGTGCGCCCCAGTCTCACTTTTTTTCCGATAAGAGTGCCCTACTCCAGATTTGGGGTTTTTGTGAGACAGAGTCAGATATGGCCTACAGTAAGTTGTGTTGTGGCCAATCTGACTCGGCTTTGCCTAGCAAAGGCTTTAGCAGTACTGAAAACAGGAAATAAACTGAATTTAAGATGGATTTAACAGAAAATATTTTTGAAACTAGGGAAAAAAATTTAAAAACTTGGAAATTTAAAAATTTGGACCAAGGATCCTGTGGGATCGACCTGGTATGGTCACTAGTTCTGTAGCAGGGATTTCTCCTTGCTATAGGGGTAGGAATGGCTCCCTTCTATCTATAGGACAGAAGGGTAGGTTCCTGCTAGTGGGTAAATGCAGAAAATAAAACGTAAGGTAAATAGACGGAAAAATAAACTAAGCTAAGAACAGAAATAAGATAGAAGCAATGGTGAACCCCTCTGCAAAAACAAGTTAGGGTTTCGCATCCAAAGACCTGCAAACAAATGTTA